>MCJB01049620.1:79085-90545 GCA_002018475.1 Nicotiana obtusifolia
GGGGGGGGAGGAGGAGGAGGAGTTGAAGAGATGAATTTAGTAAAACCCCTAAACATAAGGACCATTTGAGTCAAAACCTTACAACAAGAACCAGTGTACCAATGGCTGAGTGGTTAATGTTAGGACAAAAGTTTCAACAGGGTGTTAATGCAATTTCCCTGAGATTTAAAGGGCTGTTTGATATTTTCTTTTTTTCCATATGAGAAGTCACTGGACTTGGAGAGAGGGGGCAATCACCGTTGTAGACTCCTCCTCTCTGCAAGCCTCATTCCTCTTTATCTATCATCTGCATATGGCAAAGCTAAGTCTTCTAGAGCACCAACCTGTCTACTTTTCCCCTCTAACGGATACTTATTTACTGCTTAGCTTAAAATGGAAGGGTGTTTTGGTCTAGTGCTACATAAATTTGAGGCTCAGATTTTGCATTTTGATTGGGAAAAGTGAAGGGAACCACGCCATGGCTACAAAATCACCAGTTGCATGCACAAGAGGGGATTTGCAAGCCAAGATACAGGTCAGATTGTCTCAACGCCTGATTTTGCCAGCCCAGATACTGAAACATTATTATCATCAGTCATCACTGCCTCTTTTTTAACCTGATATTTCCCAACTTTCTTCTCAAAGGTACATATCAGTAACTAAACACTGATTTCATCATAGAGAAACATTTTCCTTCGTACCAAAGGGACTTTCTTAAAAACAATATAATACAATGGGTAGCAACCATCCAAACAAGCTATTAAGAGTGAGGCTCAGATCTGTCTATAAGACAAGAGAATGAAGACATCGCCATGGCTACGAACACCGGTTGCATGCACAAAAGTCGCTCGCCATCCGGGTTGCACCGCCAAGATACGGGTCCCTGCATTTCTCTTGCTCATTGATTTACTCATATAAAGAAGAGAAGAAAGTATCATCACTGCCTCAGTTTCTTTTTCTTTTTGGGTGAGGAGTTGCAGAGACAATTTCGTACAACTCCAAAACTTAATGACCATTTTGAGTCAAAAAACCTTAAAACAAGAACCACAGTATCATTGGCCGAGTGGTTAAATTTGTGTACAATTTCCCTGAGATTCAAGGGGCTCGTTGATTTTTTTTTTCTTCATATGAGCAGCTACTGGAATTGCAGAGAAGGGCAACAATCCTCGAAGAACTCCTCCTCTCTCCAAGTCTCCTCTCTTCTCTCTGAGCTTTTGTGACCGCTTATTCTGTCTCAAAGTCAGTCCTTTAAAGCAGCAATATTTCTACTTTTGCCCTCTCGTGAAAACTTATTTACTGCTTGATATTGCGATAGTATAGCCTTGTCATTTCCATAATTAGCAGTTTGCTGATGAAAGGGCTGTAAATTTTTCTCTTTCTAACAAAGGTAAAGAAATATTCATTGGCTAAATAGAACTTCGGAGAGAGTAACCACCCTTAGAAAATCCCAACATTTCTCGAGTTCCATAAAAAGCCTCATTCTTTGAACACAAACAGATACTTGGGAGTCTCAGATTCACCTTAACATAAGCTACATCATGACATGGCTGCAAGCTTAAGAAGACTATCAAACTGTTGTCATAGACTTCAGGGCTCAGATTTTGCTGTATATGAAACTGCAAAGAGAAAGAGACTCACGCCATGGTTGCAAGACACCAGTTTGCAAATAGATGTCATACCGGGTCGGGCCACCAAGATATGGTTCGGATTTTCTCAACGCAGTAAAGTGGATAACCCAGAAAGAAGCACTTATCATCACAGCCCATTTCAGGTGATCTGCCAAGATCAACATCAGTTATGGCCTTCTAAATACAAGGCAATAAAAGTGGCTATTTGTTTAAATCAGCTGTTGTAGCAGCAGAAGCAAAAGCAGAGAATGGAAGAGTATAGTCCCTTTCACGGGGGCAGATACTCAACAGATGTTGTTTGGATGGTTTGTTTTTTGCTTTTTTTTTTTCCTCAAAGGGCTGTTGGTTTCATGAATGGAGAAATCATGGACATAGCAGATAGTGGCAACCACCCTTTACAGAAAATCCCATTTCTCTGATGTCTCATTCGTCCTTTCTGGGCTAAATTTGGGCTAAAATTAATAGATTCCAAAGAACAAGAGTACCCAGTTTCAATACTCAGAAATTTGAGGCTCAGATCTGCACTTTGATCGGGCAAAGATAAGGCAACCACGCCATGGCTGCAAAATCACCAGTTGAATGCACAAGAGAGGATTTGCCAGGCCAAGATACGGGTCAGATTGTCTCAATGCCTGATTCTGTTAGCCCAGAAAGTGAGACATTATCATCACTGCCTCTTTTGTAAAATTACTCAAAATCAAGAAAAAGAAACATACACACACAAACTCGTTTCTTAAAATCAAGACTTACACGGGCCTTATTAAAAAGTCTCCACACACACTGAGGTCTATGGTTCCTAGCTTCTGTTTCTGAGTATTTCATGAACAAGGGCTGTTGGTTTAGTAGCTAAAAAAAATCATTGGCACAACAGAGAGGGGCAGCCACCCTTAACAGAAAATCCCTTCTCTCTCTTAACCTCATTTCTCTTTCTGGGCTGACTTCTTTTTCGAAAATTCTGTGCTTTCACCTAAAAATTTCCCAACTTTTCTCTTCTCGTATGGATAAATTGGTAAACAAATACTGATCCATCATGATAAATATATTCCATCATAGCAAAGACACCATAAGAGAAAAAATAAGGCTCAGATATGTTGAATTGAAAATATGACAAGAGAAAGACGACAGCACCATGGCTGCTAGCACCGGTTGCATGAGAGGAGATCACTCGCCAACCGGGTTGCCCCGCCAAGATACGGGTCCCTTATTTTCTTGCTGGATTGAGTTTCTTCGAGAAAGAAGGGAAAGACTATCATTATCATCACAGCCTCATACTTTTGTCATGTATATGTCTATCTATCAGCTACATTCACTGAGAAAGCAGAGTGTGTTTGAATTAAATTCATGGGCACCTGAGAAGAAAAGTTACCCTTCTGTGATACCTCATTGTTCTTTTCAGTAGCCTGAGCTAAAAGCTGGAGCAAACATTAATGGATTTCAAAGCACAAAAGGCCCAAGTTCAATTCACAGAAATTTGAGGCTCAAATCTGCATTTTGCATGGACAAAGAGAAAGCAACCACGCCATGGCTGCAAGATCACCAGTTGCATGCAAAAGAGAGCCTCAAATGCAGGCCATCAGGGGATTTTCCTAGCCAAAATACGGGTCGGATTGTCCTCAATGCCCGATTCTGGTAGCCCAGAAAGTGAAATATTATTATCATCACTGCCTCAGAAGAAAATCAAAATAATTGCGGAAATATGACACTTTTGGGGTGGTCTTTAACTTTTGATCCCCGCTTGCCCCATGGGAAGAACTTCAAGGTCAAAAGTTGAAAGTGTTGCCCATGGGGTAAGTGAGGTACAACACTTGTTAAACTTGAAGTTCTGCCCATGGGGCAAGCGGGGAAAAATTGAAGATCATCCACTTTGAGGGCTATTTGTGTACTTCACCCTCAGAAAAAGGCTAGTTGTGCAAATTCCCCAGAAGCAACACTGAGATCTATGACAGAAGCAGTAAGAGTAAAATTGAGGCTCAGATCTGTTGATAAGACAAGAGAATGAAGACATCACCATGGCTGCAAACACTGGTTGCATGACACAAAAATCACTTGCCATCCGGGTCACCCCACCAAGATACGGGTCCCTTAATATCTCTTGCCCCAACAGAGAAAGAAGAGAAGACAATCATCACAGCCTCTGAATTCTCTCTCATCTGCTTTTCTACTTAAATTCAGCTAATCCAACGGGCTCTTGGTTCAACTCCTTAACATAAAGGACCATTTTCACTTGAAAAAAAACTTCACTTTTTTCCGGGATTTCACAATTCTTATGTCCAAAAGCCCACTTAAAGGGTTCTTTGATTTTTGTTTCATATGAGAAGTCACTGGAGTTGCAGAGAGGGGCAACCACTCTTTGAAGAACTCCTCCTCTCTGCAAGCCTCCCCACTCTTCTCTCTAAGATTTTGGGTCTGCGTATTGCTCTTCTCAAAGTCAGACTTTTAAAGCAATTTGAGGCTCAAATTTCGCATTTTGATCTTACAAAGTGAAGGGAACCACGCCATGGCTGCAAAATCACCGGTTGCATGCAAAAGAGAGAGCCTCAATTGCAGGCCATCCGTGTCTTTGCCAAGCCAAGATACGGGTCGGATTGTCCTCGATGCCCGATTCTGTTCACCCAGAAAGTGCATATTATCATCACTACCTCACGAAAGGCTATTTGTGCAAATTCCCCGAAAACACACAACTGAGATCTATGATTGAAGCAGTAGATTGAAGAAAATCCATGCATATGCTTCAATGATCATAGCTGTTGTTTCTGTATATTTCATGAACAAGGGCTTTGGTTTAGCAGCTAAAGAAAACCACTGGCACAAAAGAAAGGGGCAACCACTGTTACAAGAAAATCCTTCCCTCTATTAACCTCATTTCTCTTTCTGGGAAGACTATTTGGAAAACTTCCCAACTTATCTTTTCTCAAATGAATACATTAGTAACCAAACACTGATTTCATTAGGAAAAATATTTTCCATCATACCAAAGACACTGTTGAGTTGTCCCACATCGGTGGGATTTGAGATCTTTGGTCTCCTTATATGGTCTAGGGCAATCCTCATCTCATAAGCTAGCTTTTGGGGTTGAGTTAGGCCCAAGGTCCATTTATCAGACACCCTTTTAAATAACAATACAATACAATAGGTAACAACCATCCAAACAAGCTGTAAGAGTAAAATTGAGGCTCAGATTTGTTGATAAGACAAGAGAATGAAGACATCGCCATGGCTGCAACCGGTAGCCATCCAGGTTGCCCCGCCAAGATACGGGTCCCTTTATTTCTCTTTCCCCAAGAAGAGAAGAAAGTATCATCTCAGCCTCAAAACTCTCTCTTTATTTCTCTCTTCTTTGTGAGGAGTTGTAGACATGAGTTTAGTTCAACTCCTTAACATAAAGGACCATTTGAGTCAAAAAATTCACAGGGTTTGAATTATTTTTCCGTGAGATTTTTCTTTTAAGAGACAAGCCATCAGAACAACATAACATTACGTAATGCCTTTGTTTACAGTTTAAAGGACAATCAAAGTTTTGTACACCAATCGACGATAAAGAATAACAATGGAAGTTATACATATCACCTTATCAAGGCACCTTTGGCTAACAAGAAATTTTTGGGGATTTTGGTCATTCTGATGCTTTATCTTAGAGTAAGGATCAGAGATCAATGTATTCCAAAATTTTGAAACACGTTTGAATCGAAGAAGAGACCACACAGGTAACCTGCTGAGGATGCCCATAAACGTTTCCTCTTGGAAGTGAATTCCCTTATGTGTCATCTTTGGAGTTTCTCTATTTGCTTCAATTTGAATGCTAGAGTTTCTCTTTACTTTGCAGTTGGAAGCAATGGTTGTTTGAGATTCATAGGGCTGTTTGATTCTTTTTTCTAGGAGGTCCCTGGAGTTGCAGAGAGGGGCAACCACCCTTGTAAAAATCCCTCCTCTCTTCTCTCTGAACTTTTGTGTCTGCTTATTGCTCGTCTCAAAGTCTTTTAAAGCACCAAAACATTTAAAGGCTGTTTGATTCTTTTTTTCCATATGAGAAGTCACTGGAGGCTCAGATTCGCCTTCTCTCAAGCATAAGCTAAACCTCGTCATGGCTGCAAGCTTAAGAAGCCTTAAGCTGCCACGCCAAGATACGGCAAAGCTCAACCATCTGATGAGTAAAGAATGAGAATCTTCAATGCCTCATTTGAACTTACTCGCTAAAGAGTGGTTTGATAAACGGGAAATTTTGAGTGATCATTGGCTGCTGAGAATGCCAGAGAGGGGCAACCACTCAAAGGACTCCCCAAACTCTCTGAATCCAGCAGCCTCAGATTGACTGAAACATGTTTCCTCCATATCAAGTACAGCCAAACTAAGATTACGGAAGAGGAGGCCCAGATCTATATTTATGCTCATGCAAAGAAAGTCCAGCCACGCCATGGCTGCAAATGGCCCAAGTTGTGCATGTAATAAAAATGCAAGCATCCGGGTCATTGCCCTGCCAAGATACGGGTCGGGTGCTCTCAATGACTAACTCGGAATGATAGATTGAAATATCATCACGGCGGCAATATTTTGCACTTTTTTCTCATAAAATTAGAGCGTGTAAATGACTTTTCCGAACAAGTTTGGGGGCAATTTATGTAAATTCCCTATGTCACATCAATGTGCATACAAGCTCAGATTTCAATTAAATAAGGCATTGGGTTTTATGATAAACCGCCATGACTGCAACCTCTCCGGGCTACCCCGCCAAGATACGGCTCTTATCATTGCAATGCCTAACTCAAATTGCTCAAGAAAAGCTTTATCTTACAATGATTTCTTGACGTTTGGTTAAAAAAAAGCACGACAGCAGCAAGAGGAGAAACATAAGATGCAGCAGCAACAAAAACAGCAGGGGTATATGAAAAAGATCGATTTGTTGCACGCATACCACATTTTCAAAGCGCCAGAGGTCCTGAGTTCAATTCCCAGAAATTTGAGGCTCAGATACTGCATTTTGCTCGGACAAAGTGCAGGCAACCACGCCATGGCTGCAAATCACCATTTGCATGCACAAGAAGGGATTTGGCAGGCCAAGATACGGATCTGACTGTCCTCAATGCCCGATTCTGTAAGCCAAGAAAGTGAACAGAATTATCATCACTGCCTCACACAAGGCTATTTGTGCAAATTCCCCCAAAAACACACACACTGAGATCTACGCTAAAGCAGTAAGAGTAAAACTGAGGCTCAGATGTGTTGATAAGACAAGAGAATGAAGACATGGCCATGGCTGCAAACACCGGTTACATGACACAAAGATCACTTGCCATCCGGGTTGCCCCGCCAAGCCAGTCTTTTAAAGAAGCAATATTTCTACATTTCTACTTTTACCTCCTGGTGAATCCATACCCAAACATTTAAGAAGAATTAACCTAAATAGTCATCCACCCAACCGCCTAAACTAAAAATAGCCGGTGAATGTATAATCCACATAAAATACGTGTATAACCGTATATGATTAGTGGATAATCTATGTACACCGGCTGGAGAAACTAACCGGTGAATCCGACGGGCTATTTGTATACAGATCCCAACATTTAAAGGACTGTTTGATTCTCTCTTTTTTCATATGAGAAGCCACTGGAAGCTCAGATTCGCCTTCTTTCAAACATAACTAAACCTCGCCATGGCTGCAAAAGCTTAAGCTGCCATGCCAAGATACAGCAAAGCTCAACCATCTGATGAGTAAAGAATGAAAATCTTCAGTGCCTTACTTGAACTTATTCCTAAAGAGAGGTCTGAAAAAGGGGAAATTTTGAGTGATTATTGGCTGCTGAGTATGCCAGAGAAGGGCAACCCTTCAAAGAACTCCCCACTGAGGCTCAGATGTGTTGATAAGACAAGAGAATGAAGACATGGCCATGGCTGCAAACACCGGTTACATGACACAAAGATCACTTGCCATCCGGGTTTCCCCGCCAAGTCAGTCTTTTAAAGAAGCAATTTTTCTACTTTTACCTTCTGGTGAATCCATACCAAACATTTTAGAAGAATTAACCTAAATAGTCATCCACCCAACTGCCTAAACTAGAAATCGCCGGCGGATGGATAATATATGTATAATCCATGTAAAATACAAGTAAAACCGTATATAATTAGTGTATAATCTATGCACACCGGCTGGAGAAAGTAAACGGTGAATCCGACGGGCTATTTGTGTAAAGATCCCAACATTTAAAGGACTGTTTGATTCTCTCATTTTTCATATGAGAAGCCACTGGAATCTCAGATTCGCCTTCTTTCAAGCATAGGCTAAACCTCGCCATGGCTGCAAAAGCTTAAGCTGCCACGCCAAGATACATCAAAGCTCAACCATCTGATGAGTAAAGAATGAAAATCTTCACTGCCTCATTTGAGCTTATTCCTAAAGAGAGGTCTGAAAAGGGGAAATTTTGAGTGATTATTGGCTACTGAAAAGGGGAAATTACAAGCATTCGGCTCAGTGCCCCGCCAAGAGATGGGTCGGGTACTCTCTATGCTCAATGACTAGCTTAGGATGATGGATTGAAAGATCATCACCGTCTCAATAAAGCACAATTTTGGACTACTTCTCATAAAGTTAGAGAATGTAAATGATTATTCGGGACAAGTTTGGGTGTAATTTATGTATTGTCCCTATGTCGTATCAACGTACATAACGAGGCTTAGATTCCAATTTAATTAAGCATTGGGTGTTATCAGAAACCGCCATGGTTGCAACCTCTCCGAGTTACCCCGCCAAGATATGGCTCTTATCATCTCAATGCCTTATTCAAATTGCTCAAGAAAAGCTTTATCTTCACAGCCACCATGATTCATCCTGTTCTTATCTTTTGTTGTTTGGTTCATAAAGCAAACGAGAGTCTATCGGAAACAGCCTCTCTACCTTCAAGGTAGGAGTGAGGTTTGTATACACACTACCCTTCAAAGACCCCACTCGTGGGATTATATTGGGTTTTTTTTTGTTGTTGTTGGTTCATAAAGCAGCATGACAGTAGCAAGAAGAGAAACAAAAGATGCAACAGCAGCAAAAACAACATAGGCATATAAAAAAGATCCATTTTTTTCACGCATACCACATTTTTCAAAGCACCAGACATCATGAGTTTGATTTCAGAAATTTGAGGCTCAGATACTGCATTTTGCTTGGATAAAGTGAAGGCAACTATGCCATGGCTGCAAAATCACCAGTTGCTTGCACAACAAGAGATTTGCCAGGCCAAGATACGGGTTGGATTGTCCACAATGCCCAATTTTGTTAGCCCAGAGAGTGAAACGTTATTATCATCACTGCCTCTTTTGTAAAATTATTCCAAAGGAGGAAAAGGAAACACACACGCACACACAGATACACACACAGAGGTTCATCGCTAAAACTGTATGCTGAAGAAGTATATGTTGTTTCTCAGCATTTCATGAACAAGGGCTGTTGGTTTAGTAGCTACAGAAAATCACTGGCACAACAGAGAGGGGCAACCACCCTCAACAGAAAATCCCTTCCCTCTGTTGACCTCATTTCTCTTTCTGGGCGGACCTTTTTTAGGAAAATTCTTGGCTCTCACCTTAAAAGTTCCGAACTTTCTTGTTCTCAGAGTTATAATTAGTAACCAAATACTGATCTCAACATGAAAAATATGTACCCCATCAGCCCAAAGACGCCATTTTAAAATAACAATACAATACAATGGGTAACAACCATCCAAACAAGCTATAAGAGTAAAGTTAGAGGCTCGGAACTGTTGATAAGACAAGAGAATGAAGACATTGCCATGGCTGCAAATGCGGGTTGCATGACAGAAAGATTACTTGCCATCCGGGTTGCCCCACCAAGATACGGGTCGCTTTCAAATTTCTTGCCCCATTAATTTGCTCAAAGAAAGAAGAGAAGACAGTATCATCACAGCGTCAGAATTCTCTAACTTCTACTTAACAGCTCAACTCCTTAACATAAAGGACCACTTGAGGCAAAAACCTTCAACAGGGTGTGAATGAATAACTTTTCCCTGAGATTTAAAGCGCTGTTTTGTTCTTAACTCTTTTTTTTTTGGTTGAGAAGTCACTGGAGTTGCAGAGAGGGAAACCACCCTTTGAAAAATTCCTCCTCTTTTTTCTATGAGTTTTCAACAGCCTCGTTTGTTCCAGACATTTGTTGGCTGCTATAGCAAAATGTTGTTATAGAGAACATATATTATAACATAACCTGAAAATTTGATTCCAAAGAAAACTTGGCCGTTATAGTGAAGTGTTGGTATAGGGGATGGTTGTTACAGAGAAGTTTGACTGTATAAGTAGTGTATAATCCATGTATACTGGTTGGAAAAAGTAAATAGTGAATCTGGCTGGCTATTTCTGTAAAGATCCCAACATTTAAAGGGCTGTTTGAGTCTCTTTATTTTCATATGAGAAGTCACTGGAGGCTCAGATTAGCCTTTTCTCAAACATAAGCCAAACCCTGCCGTGGCTGCAAGCTTAAGAAGCCATAAGCTGCCATGCCAAGACATAGCAGAGCTCAACCATCTGATGAGTAAAGAATAAAAATCTTCACTGCCTCATTTGAACTTATTTGCTAAAGAGTCGTTTGGAAAAGGGAAATTTTGAGTGATCATTGGCTGCTGAGAATGCCAGAGAGGGGAAACCACTCAAAGAACTCCCCAAACTCTCTGAATCCAGCAGCCTTGGATTGACTGAAACAGTTTTCTCCACATCAAAACACCAAAAGTAAGATTATGGAATGAGAACTGAGGCTCAGATCTGTATTTATGCTCAGGCATAGAAAGTCCATCCCCGCCATGGCTGCAAATACCCGAGTAGCATGCAATACAATTACAAGCATCCGTGCCATTGCCCCACCAAGATATGGGTAGGTACTCTCTATGCTCAATGACTAGCTAAGGATGATAGATTGTAAGATCATCACCGGACAAGTTTGGGGGTAATATATGTAATTTCCCTATGTCGCATCATGTACATAATGAGGCTCAGATTTCAATTTAATTAGGCATCGGGTTTATTTGAAAGGGAGCCTTGGCATAACTGGTAAGTTGTTGTCATGTGACCAGGACGTCACGGGTTCAAGCCGTGGAAACAGCCTCTTGTAGAAATGCAGGATAAAGCTGCGTACAGTAGACCCTTGTGGTCCGGCCCTTCTCCGGACCCCGCCCGCGCACAGGAGAGCTTAGTGCACCGGGCTGTCCTTTTTTAGGCATTGGGTTTTATCAGAAACTGCCATGGCTGCAACCTCTTCGGGTTACCCCGCCAAGATACAGCTCTTATCATCTCAATGCCTAACTCAAATTGCTCAAGAGAAGCTTTATCTTCACAGCCACCATAATTCCTGTTTCATATAAAATAGATCCATTTTTTAATGCATACACAGCATTTTTATGCCATTGTTCACAGTGATTTCTTGCTGTTTGGTTCAAAAAACAGCACAATAGCAACAAGAAGAGAAACAGAAGATGCAGCAGCAACAAAAACAGTATGGGTATATAAAAGGATCCAATTTTTATGCCCTTTTTTTTACAGATATTTAGGTTTCTCTGCCAACATACAAGCCTGTAACTATAATACCCAATTCCATTTTCTCTAAAAAATCATCATGAAAGCCTCGTGATCATCACTGCTTCTTTTGCAAAATTACTCAAAATCAGGAAAAAACAAACACACACACTAGTTTCATAAATTAAGACTTACTCACGCCTTTCAGCTAAAAATTCTACACACATACACACACTAGTTTCATAAATCAAGACTTACACAAGCCTTTCAGCTAAAAAGTCTCCACACACACGCGCGCGTTTCTTAAATCAAGACTTACACAAGCCTTTCAGCTAAAAAATCTCTCCCCCCCCCC
>MCJB01049620.1:90565-108118 GCA_002018475.1 Nicotiana obtusifolia
CCCCCCCCCCCCCCACAACACACACACACACCAGTTTCTTAAATCAAGATTTACACATGCCTTTCAGCCAAAAAGTCTCCACACATACACACACACACACACACAGTGAGTATATAGTTCATAGCTTCTGCTTATGAGTAATTCATGAACAAGGGCTGTTGGTTTAGTAGCAACAGAAAATCATTAGCACAAACAGAGATATCAACCTCATTTCTCTTTCTAGGCTGAATTTTGTTTTCCCAGGAAAATTCTTGTTTCTCACCTAAAAAGTTCCCAACTTTCTTCTTCTTAGAGGGATATACATTCGTAACCAAATAAAAATTTCGCCAACAAAAATATTTTCAATCATATACCAAAGACACCCTTTTAAAATAACAATAAAATACAAGCAATTAGAAGTAAAATTGAGGCTCGGATATGAAAATAAGGCAAGAAAATGTAATTTGATTCTCACAAAAAGAAGGAAGAACATATCATCACTCACAGGTCACAGCCTCAGAACAAACACTCGAGCTCAGAGCTTTTGTGTCTGCTTATTATTCGTCTCGAAATGAGTCTTGCAAAGCAGCAATGGTTTTACTTTGCCCTCCGCTGAGTGCTTATTTACTGCTTGCTATTGGGATAGTTTAGCCTCGTACATATAGAAATAGAAGGGTATTTTGGTCTAAATAAGTAGGAGAACTTTAGATAATTAATCCAATTTGGTTCAGTGGAAATCTTTCTTATCATGAGTTAATTAATTCTCTTATCAGCATAGGAGAACTCGTTTTGTATAACCCAATATAAATGTCATTTCAATTATCTCGTTTTGTGTAACTCATTTTAAGTGATATTTTAGTGATATATGATTTTTTTTATAGAAATAGATTAGAAATGTGTTGTGACGGGAAGGATAGGATTCCTTTGTGGATCGTGTATGGGGTCGAATCCGATCGCTTATATAGAAAATATCGGTTTTGGGTTTCGACGACCAATTTCTATTGGAGCTACCAACCGAGAGGTCGAGACCGAAATATCGAACATGCGAAACCCGAGACCGGATGTCGTCTGAACGAAGCTCGAAGCCAAAGCGCTCGAAGTGAAATCGTCGAGGCCGATCAGGGTAAAACATCCTATGGTAAAGTTATCTGATTTGCGTAACTGAAGGACCGAAAATCTCGTGATACACAAACATCTCTGCGGGAATCGCGGCTCGGATCAATATAGACGTTGAAGCCATTAATTCTAGGGATATCTTACCTTGTAAATGAGATTTTTACCTTGTATAGAATTCTTCACTTTTCCTATATAAGCAAACAGCCCCATTTATAAAGGGAACACGATATACAATCAATATAAAGAAAAGCTATAGTCTACTTTTGCTCATCTGTCTACTTCATATTTTATTTCAAAGAGCCTTTAGCACGGAAAGATCACTCAATCTTGACGGTTTGCTTTTTTCTTGTTTACTAATTTAATCTCTATTTCTAAATCAGGTCACGTATCCTTAAAACTACATATAAATTTAATTGTTACTCGTAATCCAGGGTAAACAGATCGTTTCCTCTATAAATGGGCTTACGCGGTGCCTATCTGGACATAGTCAGCCTCCAATACGCGTACCGGATACCGAATAGATAAACCCGATTAAAAAAAAGGTTAAAAATAACACATAAGCTCTGTAAAAATAACATAGTAATATTTTCTAAGAACATTTTCTTTTATTAAAATTTAGTGTATAAGAAATAAATCAGTATATGTATATTTGAAAGAGAGGGAAAAGCTGAATTAATTCTAGTGGAAATTTGAACTTCAGCTTCTTGAACTTTTAATATCAAAATCCACAACTTTTTCTTTTTAAAATCACAATTTATTTTACTTAAAAATACTTTATAAATATGGTAGAAAAACTATTTCATTTCCTCTTTCTAAATATTGCAACCACATTCTTTTTATCAGGAGAAGTATATGTACAGAAGATTTAAGCTATATATAATAACAATATAAAAAACGTCTTATACTATTAGGGCTCGTTTGGTACGAGGGTTAAGGGATAATTAACTCTAAAATTAAATTTGAGATAAATTTATTCTACGTTTGGTTGCGATAAAATCGTCGCATAACTAATCCGAAATTAGTTATCCGAGAATTGCAGTATTATTTTTTAATCCCAGAATTAGTTACCCAGGGATTGTTATCTCGTCCTCCCATAGAAAATCTCAAAATAAATAATCATGGGATAACTTGTTTCCTAATCAAACTACCTTTAATGTATTTTAAACCATTATAAAATATTACTTTTTTTTATAGGTTAGTCAACTAAAAGGGCTGCATTAACTTCTCAAGGGAAAATAGGAAAGGATAAGTTACATTCAAAATGAACATCAGCAGAACACCTTAAAGATTTGACAATATATGATTGCAAAAAAAGCTAATTTCAACAAAGGCAAACCAAAAAGGGTGAAAGCAAACTGACCAACTAATACACACCCTATACCAAAACTTTTGCCTTTTACTGAACCTCCCAACTGTGGACACAAAATGGTGAATATCATCCAGTTAATTCGAACTTGAGCACGAACGTTGAATTCATTTTTTTTGGTCCCTTCTCTTTCCTCCCTTACTCCGAAAAAGGGAAAGAAGTCGGATTCATTACCAATAATTAATTGGATCTCGATTCATTCCTTCTCACGACAATAACAAATACAAACATCAACGTTCGCTGGTATATCTACATAATCTCTTTGCCTCTTTGATGGAGAAAAATTTTCTGCTCTACATCACCTTCCAATGTGACTAAGTAGGATACCTGCTAGAAATACTAATTGTTAAAACATCAAAAACATAATATAAGATGTTAGTATAAAATACTGAACCAGACTCAATATACTTACAATCTCTAGAGCACTGACTTTGTGAAGGAGGAATCCATTTACATTTTGCCTAAGAAAAACCCAAAATGAAAAGAAAAGGTTATGTAATGGCAGTGGAAAGTGTACACTTGAGTCTCAAGAATCTATTGAGTACCAAGAAAAATACTCACATAGAGTAGGGTAGGTTCTGATTCACTTTAGTAAGCAAAGGTCCTCTATATCTGGCAGTTCCAGTTTTGGATTTTGCAATAGGTCTTTTCTCAACATTGTCATCACAAGCCTGTCCACTTATATATGCATCCTAAACAAGAATGAGCAAAGCATGTAGGTTATACTCGTACCGGTTTCATATGTGAACCCACGGAAGGAACTCAATCACTACTAATTGGCATCTTTATTTATACATCTGTGACGATAGATGCATTTACCACAGTTTTAGCATTAAGGCAAAGCCGTGTCAAGAATATATCTGATTTGGGCGCTTAGCATATGTTTTGTGGGCACATGGATATGCGAGTATAGAGTCTTCCCTTTGTTATTAGATTTTATGCATATAGAAAAACAGATTTTGCAGATGAACATGGTATCTGGTATTACAGTATTCCTCAGGTTTCTTGCTCTAAAAAGTTAGAATCTTGACTTACTACGCCGTACTTCAGAAATACGCCATGTAAAGACTGTAATTTGTGTTTTAGTTCTGTTTGAGTAGCATCGTCTTCACAGGATACCAATGGATGAAGTCCAACAGCAATGCACCTACATTTACACAGTATCACTTTAGTCACATAGGGAGGTCAGGCCACAACTGCTGAGGCAATGCATTAGCATATTTTCTCTATAGAGTAAAACAATGCAGTTTGAAGGTACCATTTGCTTTCACTATTTTTAAGTGTGTCGATCAGCCATTCTGATTGCCTATCTCCAGCACCATTTGAAGCATCCTAGAAATAAGAACAAGAAAGTTAAAAGTTTACTGTAAAAGCTCTGAGCAAAAGGCTGAAACCAACTTCCAAGCCTTGTCGAATGTAGGCATGACAACAGCAGTTTTGTTAAAGGTCCACATTTGATTTTCTCAGAAACCAACTTCCAATATCCACAGAAAGAAATGAAGCACGATAGGAAATCAGCTGGTGGAGAAGCTGAAAACAGAATCCAGCAATGAGATAGCTAAGACATAAATAGGTCATAAGCAATTTCACACTCATTATTAGTATAGCTGCTTACAAATGTCTTCTTCTAAATGTAAATATGAGGGTACCCTTCACTGTATGTATCATGTCAAATGGGAAAATAAAAGACAAATAATGTCAAGGATGACAGTTGAAAGTTCTTAAAGAACTCTGCCTACTACCAGAATAGGCATAGGAACACACTTAAAAGATTATCAATCCAACACAAGCTGAAATTTGACAAGTTATCTGACTTCTGGTGTTGAACCTCCCAACAGCTTTCAAAGGTATTAATATATAATAACCTTATACTGGTCGGATAGATTAGAGGCAAAGAAGCTAGAAATTAACTATCATTCAGACGTTATGCAATTATATTGATGTAACTAAGGGCCTTTGGAACAAACTTTCTAAATTTTCACAGAGAAAGCCAACACAAATTGCTATAGACATATCAAAAGTAAAAACCATTCACACTAGAAGAAATAGGGAAAATCCCGAGTTTTTTGTAGTAACGAATGGCACAGACCCAAACCAAAGGGAATGAGAAGATTACTCTGGGCACAAATATGTATTTTCCTTTGGGTAATCCAATTCACATGCTGCCTCCAATATGAGTTCTACTTCCCTATCTGAGGCAAGCCTCAAGACTTCCTCTTGAAACATAATCCCGAATCCCCACCACCTCCAAAAGAAAGAGGAGGGAAGGGCAGGGGAAGGCGGATAACGATGAAAAGCTAGTAGAGCTTCGAAGTAAATTCATACTTGGAATTGACACCATCTGGAAACGTGCGCAAAAGGCCAATTTAGACAGATAAAAGAAACAAGTTTTTACCTCATATAATCCTGTATCGACAACTATAATATCTAAGCTTCCATGAGCAAATTTGAATTGCTCAAAGTAATGATTCACTCCTCGTCCTTTGAGACCTCGCGTAGAGTACCTACAAGTTGAGGATGGCTGAAGGGAAACCACAAAGACAATCCATTTCAAATGATGAAACACAGATCTATAAGATAAAATGTTAGCCCAGGAGAACAAACTGTTTATTCATAGAGGATCATACCATGGAATCTTCGTAGAAGGAAAATGCCGAGTAGCCTGCCAAGCAGAAAGTATCGTGAAAAATATGAATTAAATCCAAACAATGGTCACTAAGTAGGCGACAAAGAAATCTTAGTAAATTATCTAATTTTGACACGATCCGTTCAGTAGCTGCATGTTAGATCCTAGACTAGCATCGCTGCAATTAAATTCCTCTACCACTGAATTCTGCACTTATGAAGTCATTGGAGGGCTTACATTTTGCACGAGTGGGTCATCTTCCCCAAGTTCACTTACGTTGATAACAAACCTTGCACTGAACTTCTTTGCTACCTTCTCCACCTTCATTCAATATAAGATTCCAGCGAAAATGGATTAGCCAAAAAATGAACATGATACAAAAGAGATGATTCTGATAACACCTATTTCACTTTAACATCACAGCAAAAGAAATGAAGTCAGTTGGTTTGGAGGGCGGTCATCTATATGGATGACCTGGCATCGAATCCCCCAATAATGCCTTCTGGGTTGCACACAGGGCTTGCCCGGTGCGATTAGGGTGGTTTGCAAGCTAGTACATGGGGGGTTTTACCCGGTGCGCACCAAGTGTAGCGGCTGCGGGTTTCCCCGCTTACCAAAAAAATGGAGTCAGTCTTCGTCAAAAGAACAACCATCTAAGCTCATTTCGTACGACTACCATACAAAATAAAAATAAAAAGTACTAGACGTTCTCTATATTTTCTACTGACATAGTACCTAATATAAACGTACTAACATGACTAAAATATGCTCCCAACTAATTGATATTGCATATATAAATATTTTTCTTCCACTATACCTATTTTTGCCAAGTCTGCATGGATTCAAAGAAATTAAAGGTCACCTCTTTCTATATGGTCTATCTTGTCCCCTTTCAAATCCTTGCTCACAATGGTTTCACACCCATGGTGTATCTGTAGGCAAACGCATGACATGACTAAACCATTTCAAGCGACCATCTCTCATTAATCATTTCGAATCTTGTCTAATCGTGTATGAGCGCACCTCCAAATGATATATACGAAATTCTGAATTATTGTATTCAGCATAGGAGCGAAGCTACATGTCTTAAATGGCCTTCGCCGGAAAATTATACTGCGCATATAGGTAAAATATTAGGTTTAAGATATATAGCATATATTAAACACTCTTTGTCGGAGAATGTTTTTCACTTCTTTCAACTATGAATACCCTTGAGAAAGTTCCTGCCTTGGCCACTGCCTCAACAAAATAATGCAAAAAGGATAGAAATCAGAGTTGCTAAATTCTTCTACTACAGCGTGAACTAACTGGCAATCTTCACCAAACAAAAATTCAGCTTAAAAAACCATGTTCCAACAAGGAAAATTCAAAGAAAAATCATTCTTTTTTGACAAATAACAAAAGAAAAAAAATTCAAGATTAATTCAAACTGACCTGCTTGAGAAGAAGGGTCTGTTCTTCAAAAGGCCTAACACCTCCTGTAACACTGATGAAATATATATCCATAGGAATATTCTCATTTCCATTCTTTAAAATTGGCTTCTGATTTTGACACAAGTTGAGAACAAGATAAAGAGATAAACATAGAGAAACTTGAGTGACAAGTGTACAAACCCATGATTTCTTCACCATTATCAAATGAAAACCAAAATTTTCTTTGTCCTTCAGTCTCAAGACTATGTTTTTATTGCAGGTTATAGCATTAACTAAATCCAAGAAACAGATCCCAGAAAACTACTTATATTATTGTAATGGAGTAAAATTTAGACGAGTCAGAAATCTTATGGCATTAGTGTTAGAACTTGTTGCTTGTCAGATTGCACATGATGTACCACGTGTCATTTCCAGAGTCACAAGATAAGAATTTTGGTACGTAAACTTTGAAACAACTTTTGAAACATTTTTTAAGTACTAAGTATGTTTTTGGAACACCTTTTTTGTTTTATAGATGTTGTTTTGGTTAAAAACCTTTATTATTATCATATAAGAGCAGTCTTTTTCTCCAAAATAACTAAACTACTTATCTCAAAGAAATTTTCTTCAAAGAGTTTTTTCTAAAAACTGTCACTTTAATGTCACAGTTATTAGCTGTAGAGGATAGCAATTAATACATTACATATAAATAATTGATGAGATCCCTTCTATCCGAGCCAGCGGTCTTGAGTTCGAGCCAAACGATTCTTCTATTAATGGGGCCTATCCGAAGCAAATTTAAATTAATCAGATCAGTGGGTCAAATTATAAATGGCATATATGATTGGTCATATAATCGTGCTTACGTAGATGCTTTTTATATAAGATTCTTAATTGGTGGGATAAGAGGATTAGCTGAATTTACTCATTGTTTTGATTGATGGGATGACTAACAGGGTTGGGGTTATTAGTTTCATTATAGGAGAAGGTATCAAATATATAGGGGGCGGACGCATCTCTTCTTATCTTTTCTTGTATTTAGCTATCGGATACAAAATAGATTTTTTTTTTTTTAAAAAAAAAAGTTTACTCAAAGACCCTATTCCATTTTATACCATATGTGTACTCATTGGTAGAAAAAAAGATTGAATATAGTAATGTACAATTTGACGAATTCACAACATGTAAAATAGTACTACCAAGTTAGAACTCTTTTTTTTTTTGTAAAAGAAAGCATATATTTCGGATCTGGATCTGGATTCTCAACAAGTATGAATAGGAAAGTAATCTGTAATCTTGATTATTTTTTGGCTCTTTAGATAGGATATATAATTGATTAATTACATAAATAAATTTTACAAAGTAAATATGGTAGGAATATAAATATTGGCTAATTGAGAAGATTCAGTACTAACATAATGTCAAAATCAGAAAAAAAAAAAATTATAATAAAATATTTATACCTAATTCAGATGGTTATTATACATACTATACAAGTAAGTTATTCTACTACTTACGTTGCATTAAAGTAATTGAGTTTTAACTATTATAATAACAAATCACGAAATTTGTATACTAATAAATTATAAATTATTGGAATAACCAACTTCTTTTTTCCTTCATTTTTTTTCTTGAAAGCATATCTATATCTCATATTATTTTTAGTTGTGGGACATAAATGTAGGGGTCCTTGCACTTTTTGAAAGTTGTAAATTTGATGAGGAATTTTTTATCAAAGTAGGTTTAATCATGTCAAAATAAAGAAATATATTAAACAATACGTACTGATGGTATAAGTAATAAAATATTATTTATACAATCAAATTATTAATAAAATAATTATTGGTAATTTTTTATGATAATTAATGTAATCGAAAGCTCGATAAAAATGATACTTCATCGGATATAATTTATGTGACAATATTTTCTTTTTAGTCTGTTCAAAAAATAATGGCAACTTAACTTTCTAAATCTAAAAATAATTTAACTTAAATTTTTCATTTAATCCTCTAAAGATGAGTATTTATAGCCAAATAAATGTCATGAAATATTTTAAACCACAAGTTACAAAAATCTCATAATAATCACACAAATATTATGACAATGTTTATGATTAAAAGTTGAAAAAATCTTCATTTGACCGGCCTATCTTCTTTCTATAAGCAAGCTCCCTTCGGGCGTCCAGTCCCTGGACGGCTCTCGGTTCTTGAGCATGTTGGGGGATTAGGCAGCAATTGAAAGAGCTGCTCGAAAGCTTGACGAACAAGCGAAAAAAGCCTATCTATTCTATTTTCTTAGTTTAGTAAAGGACTTTTTCCTTACTAGTCAAGTGGTAAAGTAGGGGCCGGGACGGACTGCAATTTGTCTGAGCTTAGTCTTCTCTTCTAGACAATTGGAGGCTGGGAAAAGGACACTCTTGAAGTAAATCATATGCTTCAAAAGAAAATAACTGTACAATATTAGGGACCCCAAGCACATGGGTCTTGTAATTATCCAAGAAATACGACATGATTCACATCATGATATATGAACTTAAGGTTAGATGAGACAATAATACCACGTTACAAAAAATCAAAATGAAATGACATATTTAGTTCTAAAGTCGTATTTGTTCATGTTACTTTCACAATGTTCAAAAGAGAATAAATCAATTAAAAAGTTTGAGAAAATGTCATAAAAGATACTCTTTTTTCCACAATCATTTGTTTGGGCACAATGGATTTTGGTAAATAGTTGGAAAGGAACTTTTGGTAAGAAAACTTTCAATTTTGAGTTGTGTGTGTAAATTTCTAACCAATCGCACTTGTCTTTTTTTTTTTTTTTTTTAAAATCATTTGACATTCGAAATTTATTGTCATGATCAATTTGAATTCTCGTTGGGTAAGCTCGCTAAGGAGGTAAAGCGTCAAGTGTTGCGTCCTACCATGAAGTTCTTTATTTCCGGAACTTAAACTTGAGACATCTCATTAAGGGTGAAGGGATCTCAATCATCCCTGCACACCATTAGCACTTATCTTTTTTTTTATTCATTTGACGTTCGAAACTCATTTTCCTGATTAATCTGAATTCTCGTCGAGTAAGTCCGTTAAGGAGGTAAACGCCAAGTGCTTCCAACTCCCTACTAAGAAATTCTTCATTTCCAAAACTTATACTCGAGATATCTGACTAAGGTTGAAAAAATCTCAATCATCTCACACACTATGGTGAAAGTCAAATGCTCTTGTTTTATAGAGTTTGTTACAAAGCTTGAAGATCAGTATCTTACTTGTTTAGAAATAGACTAGGTTGGTTGCAACCACGATCTTGTTTTATAATTGCAGCAAGAAAGTTGGCAGCTACCACGTTCTTGTTTTATAATTGCATCAAGAATTTGTGAGGAGAATTAGGCATAGTTGGCATCTATTTCTTTTTCCTCTCAGTAAGAAACGAATTGAGATTTATAGTATTTGGCATATAAGATTAACTATTTAACAAATGGAACTTGTAAATACATTTGCAATATAAGACTTATAAATCATATTCACAAATGAAACTTGTAAATCGCATTCTGTATACACGATTATTTGCATGTATAATTATATTTTCCATTTATTTTTTTGGCATGCTTTATTTTTAAGGGATCGTTTGGTACGAACACAAGTAATGCAGGGATTAGTAATACAGGGATTGTAGTGCTGAGATTATTAAAAATTAGCTTTTGTTTGGTTTAAAACTGTATAAAATCTTCTTTACAATTATATCTTTGAATATTCTTCTTTATGTATATAAAGAAATTTAGGAAAAGGGTTTGAGGGGCGATTTAGTAATTTTAGGATCTTATTCAGGTATAGTTAATGTAAGGATTAGTAATTCCTTGGTTTTCTTGGTATTAGCTAAGCTCTCCTATGAGGTATAAGTAATCCATGTATTAGGTATTCATAAATTAAATTGAGCAACCAAACATTATATTAGACGGATTAAATTTGTATACAAAACTTATTTACTTAGTAGAGCCTACCAAATGACTCTAAGTGATATTCTACTGTGCGTTTTGCATGTTTACGGTTTTACCTGACACCACTAGAATTATTGAGCCAAAAAGTGCAAATTTTGAGGAAAAAGAATTCTTACTACAGCAACCAAAATAACAGTGTGTCCAAAAGCTGTACTGAAGCCCGCTCAGTGCTCAGTCTGCTGACGAAACAAAGATAAATCCAAGACATCTCTTGTTAATATCTGGACAACTTTAGACTACAACCTTATCTTAGATACCTCCTGTAATGTCCAAAGTTGTTACAAAAGCCAGATCAGTGCTGAATCTGCTGACAAGATAAAGATGAACTCCCAGACATATCTCTTTAATACTCCGCTTCAAACTAGCATACACAGCATTAACAGCAACAGTAATACCAGCAACATCAGATATGGCCAGCATCAACCCCCAGTCACATGGACATCTTTTACTAGTCATCTTCAACTTTGCTTTCTTTGTTATTAATGTCAAAACAAAATTAAATACTGCTATCTCCTTCTTATGAAACATCACTTAGAAGAATCCTTTTTTGTTAGAAATAGATCATATCGTACAGGGAGGACGCTATTTCAAACCTTTCATTTAGCAGATTTAGGAACACATATACTTTTTTGTATAGTTGACCTAGATTCGCCTCATACTGCTTTTGTATATATGATTGCCTATCGATGTTATAAGATAGGCAATCATTACATCATCATAGGTCTAACCCATCACAGCTATTTACGCATACTTGGTTGTCAAGATTGGATGGCCAAGAGTGTACATATTTTCTATCAGGAGGTAAGGTTTATGCCCCCTCCATCACTGTACCTTATGTTATATATATAAAAATTAACGCTAGGCATGATGCCTAGTGAATTTGATTAAAAAAAAAAAAAAACTAGCATACAGGAAATTAAGCTACTTGACCTGATAATAAGAGAGCACTATATCTGATGCAAGGTGCTCTTCACACATTTCTAGTGGCAAATTGAAGTGCAAAATTAGAGGACAACAACAGCTACTACTACTGCCGCGCATCAATCCCAAGTATGTTGAGGTCGGATGTATAATATCTCCATTTAAGCTCATCTCGGACCAATATTATACAAAATAAAAGAAGAAATAAAAAGAATAGAAGTACCATTTTTCCTGTGTTTGTAGAGGAATAATCTCATCGTCACATGCAACCAGAGGACTGCCAATAAAAAGAGAACCAAGTAAAGTGAACAAAATTCATCTCTTTATTGATTTGGTGCACAAAGCACAAGTAGGCACTAACAGATAAGAGGAACTAAGCAACAACAATTACTACTATGCTTTAATTCCAAGTATGTTAAGACAGGCTGCTCCATGTAAGCTCACATCTCAAACTAATATAATACAAATTAACAATAGAAATAGAAAGTAGTAGAAGTTGTTGATATTTTCTACTGGAGAAACTAACAAAGAAAAAATATTTAAGCTAATCCTAAACATCTTAAATATAAAAGTCCTCAAGCGATTCTTGCAACCTTCAAGAATGAAATAAAAGTGCAGACTTTTGTCCCGTGTTGTACTCTTACCACTAGACCAAAGCCCTAAGCAAGGTGCTCTCCGCAAATTTTTCATGGCAAATTGAAGTGCAAAAAAAGGAGGAACTAAAAAAGTAGAGATAATGAAGCTAGTCCTAGATATTCTAAATACAAAAATTTTGGAGCAGTTCTTGCAACCATCAAGAATGAAATAAAGTGCAAACTCTGATGCCATTACAAGAAAATTTGGCACATCATACGCTTCTATTGTTTCTCGAATTGCATGCTTCCTTTTAAATTCATCACACAGTCTTTTTAAACTTGGATTATATTTTCTTAAACATCAGTCCAGGCCACCTCGATCGAGCATGTCTACCAAAGTCATCCTTCTTGGGAACCTTGGTGGCAACCTTAAAAACATTGCATCCTCAATCTGAATAGGCAGATGGGTGGCGACAATGACAATACCACCCTTTTTTCTGTGCTCTGCAATAATGTACTCGAGCAATTTCACACCTTCGTCATCCAATGCTACTGAAGGTTCATCAAGCAACCAAATAGGCCGATCAATTGCCAACAATCTGGCCAGCTGTACCCTTTTCCTTTGACCCATAGAAAGCATTCGTGCTTTATCGTTTACTAATCTTCCAAGCCCCATAAGCTGCAAAGCTGGCAGAGATCTTCCTTGCTTGCCTTCAAGAACTTCGAACCATTGAACATTATCAAGGACAGTGAACTTCTCTTTGATAGCGTCCTTAAGAGAGAGCCAGTTGAGCTGAAGTTTGTACTGTTGAAAAACACCTGAATCAGTGATATCATGACCATTCCAGAGTATCTCACCAGCTGATGGTTTCGAGAAACCAGCTAACATGCGCAAGAATGTCGATTTACCAGAGCCATTAGTGCCTGTTAGTACAAGTGCACCACCATCATGGAGGGAAACATTTACATTGCGCAGTATTTGTTGAGCATTTCTCATGCAAGACACATTGTTCAGCAGAAGTCGAGGAAGGGGAGGTCTACGCAAAGACATTGTCAAGTGAATGAAGGACAAAGATCAGTGCTGGATATAATACTTCCTTGATTGAGCTCTACAGAGAATAAAAAGAAACAAAAGGCTGCTGAAGCTCTTTCAAATCTTGCAGGAGCTCAGAAGAAATTGCGGAACAAATTCTGTAATTCTGAAAATTAAAAGCAAAAGTAGAAAATTCATAAGTTTCAGCAACTCTGGAAATGTAACCAGTCAGTACAAAACAGAAGCAGATTGTGCTAAATCTAAGTTCACTAGTTAATGCAAAAGCATTATGGGCATTTAGCTACACAGGCAATTGTCACACCTCCTTTTTCGGGGAAAGGAGTTTTTCCAATTTAAGTGACATTATTGAAGAGAGATTATTTATTTATTTAATAAAGTCGCCACTTGGAATAGTTATTTACGGCGTCCCAAGTCGCCATTTATTTTAAATCCCAAATCAAGGAAAGTTTGACTCTGTATAAGTCTGCAAAACACAGAAGACCTGGGTAAGGAATTCTGTTAACCCGAGAGAAGTTGTGAGGCATTCCCGGGTTCTATGGTTCTAGCATGATCGCTTTACAAATTACACTTGGTTTTTTGTTATCTGATATATTACATGTTTTAAGACCTATTGTGCATTTTTACCTTTTTCCCGTTGTTATCAAATATTTTGGCCATTTTAAGTATTTATGGAATTTATTTGAACAAGTTACAATACCGTGCACTTGTCGTTTTATACATATTGCAAATCGCGCCGTGTGAAACACACCTGCAATTTACGACATGTTTATTTTATTCTTACTTTGAAGTTGGGGTCAAGTCACGCAAGCGTGCACTCGAATTTGGGATTAAATGTATCATGACTATGCCACGGGAACCGTACCATAGTCACAATAATATTGTTAATCGCGCCTAAAGCAAGCTAAGAATGTTCATTAATTATTTTCCTAAAGCTAATTTGAAATTATTGTAGGGCCGAGAGTTTATCAGTTATCCTTTACACCCAAATCCTTTTGCTATTACATTTATCTACTTTATCAAAACTCATTCTAAAAAACTAAAATGGACTGCTAACATGGTCTACAGCGTAATAATTCTAAAAACTAATCTAAAACAAAGCAAGTAAGAAAATTTAATGGAATAAACTATCTGTTAGCAAAAAACTAAAAGAAAACCATGCAACATCCTCACCTATCTCGAACAGAGCAAGCAAAATGCTTATAAACATTCAAAGGGCAAAGTAAGAATCCATACATGCATTCCTAAATATTCTGAGCTATCAAGGAGACATTTAATTTTCTAAGCATTTAAGAAATGGTACAAGGAACCAAATCTCTACCAGACTTCAAGAATGATAAGAAAAGATCACTCTATCTAAATTGGAATTGATCGGACCTATCCAAACAAACCTATTAAGAAAAATATACCCATTTGAACACAAAATCTACTTCAACAACTACAAATAGAAAATCTGACCAATCCTTAATAACTCAACATAATAAACACAATAACACCAAAAATGGATAAACAAATCAAAATCACGTGTAAGGCATGCTAACAGAGACGCAAGGAATTAAGCTAAAACATTCACCAAAGCACAACAAATATATGAAATAATCTAAAAGTGAGAAAGGGACCTTTACAATTGCAAATATTCTGGAATTGTCAAGCACAAGAGAACCTCGAACAGGAAAACAAATGCCTTGCTGGAAACCTCAACGAACCTCGACTAACCCGACTTGAAGTCGGCTCATTTGTAGTGATTGATAGAGTAGGAACGAATTGCTGGTTTTGTGTGAAGGACGACAGCCTTTGTGGTGGTTTTCGGACTGTTTTGGGAGCTGATTTCGAGCTATTTTGCAGCTGTTTTTGGGTGATATTTTGGGGTGTTTCAGATCTAGTTTTCAGCTAGGAATGCACTTTGGGGTGATATTTTTTTGTTTTTTTTTTTTTGTTTTGAAAAGTGAAACAATACAAAAGATAAAATAGAAATACCAGTCCTACTAAATCAAACTATGAAGATAATAATACTTACTCAATATTCACTTATTAAAACCTTTAAATTGAAAATTAAACTAGACTAGATGAAAAAAATGTATTTTTGAAACTTTTTCTTTCTTTTGTACGAATAAAAATTACTACTCTAAAAATAACTATTTTTGTATTTTCAATTTTCATAAATAAGACTTATAAAAAGGTGAAATAAAAACTAAAACATCAACATTAAACTTAAAATTATTTAAACTAAAAGGTGGTGAAAAAATTCAAATATAATAACAATTAGGTGCTCGCAGCAATTACTATAAATTAGTATAGTGTACAAACTCCACTAATTAATAGAATTCCCAGCGAAAGGACATCATCTGGAACTTCAAATCAGACAAGAAAGCAGCAGAATCAAATCAACTAACGTGTTTTACCACAGTCTGAGGAAACAAAACAGAAAAGAGAAAATGAAGATGGAAGAGGAACAGCATCCAGGATTTTTCTCATTTTTTGCCATTTGCAACACTCCTGGATGCTACTAAGTCACTGAATTTGCAGTTGATAAATTAATTTCCCTCATATGGAATTTCTTGTCATAGAAGCACATTTAGAGAAACCGAAAAAGATTTGCTCCACATCCTCCTCGTAGCTCCCCGTCCCTCCAAACAACCAAAATCGTATAAAAAGTTATTTCATTAGCAAAGGCAATCCACATTGTTTTAATTTTCTAGTTTTCCACTTTAATCAGAATGACTATCAAGAATTGCTATCTTTTCTTAGCTGTCGCTAAGACACTAACCACTAGGCATTACTATAACCAAGGTAAAGAATAAAATGCCTCTAATCGTATTTTTCTCATCAGATTACAAGCAAAGAGGTGGAGTAGTCCTGCAGATCCCGCACAACGTAAAACAAGGGTAAGCAATTTGTAGCTTAACAAACGTACACACTAACATGGCTTCTCAAGAAAAGCTATAAGCTGAATGGAACACAATTCTTATAAGCGAATTAAATTCCAAAAGAATTCATTCTTAGAAGCATTGGATGAAAGATTTCCAGAGAAAAGAAAGAACAAAAAAGAAAATGGAGCGATCATATTACCCATACCAAGCTAAGTTCACCTTGCTGTTTGATGGTCTTTCCCGAAGATAACCTTGAAACTAAGAGATCTTAAGAAACCTAACAATTCACTACATCTTTAATTTTTGTACCTCCAAATTGTCCCCCTTACTTTAAGTTTCCTACTCAGCAGGGACGTGTTCTCCTAGGCACCACTAACAGAGCTAGTTTGGAGAAAGGGGATTCAATTGCATTCGCCGGAAAATAATATTATGAATAGGGTAAAAAATAGTTCTTTTTGATAATATAAGTTGTTGAATCCCTTGACATGCGGGAAAATTCTAGAAAAGTAGCAAAGTGGTTCAAAATTGCTTTTGATCAAAGGTTAATATCCGAGGTGTGACATTTTTGAATCCCCTTTGTATAAAATCCTGATTCAAATAGCTGATCTCAACTAATTTGAAATTAAAGATATACTCAACTGATTGAGGTCAATTCTCCTAATCACTTTCTAGGTAATTCACATGTCTATTCACATGATAATTATTAGCAAATAAAAACTAAAAGCAAAACCTAGAATGTTTAGGCATACATTTACATGACAAGCATTCAGCACAATTCTAACTTACACTTCATTTCCAGTAGCTCCAACTTTTTGGCTAATACTCACAGCTTTGGCATTTCATAAAACAAGTTATAACTTTCTAAGTAATATAGAAAAAAAAGATAGAAATGGAGAGAAGACAATCATAGTATATTTCTAACAGCATGAAATGGACTCACCGCCGTCCGCAGTCGTCCGCCGCCCGCCGTCACTCGAGCCACAAGCTGGAGGAGATTTCGGTCTACTTGATTTGGGCTGAGATGTTGAGAGTTAGAATAACGGATTATTATGGGCTGAGCCCAAAGTAAAATTTTATGGGCTTTTAACACATTTGATAGTTCGGCCTAAAGTTTTTTTTTTTTTTTTTTAATGCAGTAGAGCTGATATTCATAAATATAATAATAGAAAGTACAATGATGGAGGGGGGCATCGACCTGACCTCCATATAGGGAAGGTGTACATCCTTGATCACCCACATTTGGTGACCAACTGTACCTAGATAGCTAAGGTGAGTTAACCTATAGTGATGTAATAGCTGTGGATCTTATAACATGGATTGACAGTCATATATACAAAAACGATGAATAGTGTCTTTAGGTCAACTATACAAAAATACAAGTATTCGTAATTCTACTGGGTGAGTGTTCCTTCTCATACAAGGAAGGACACCACTGCAGCAATGGTTGCTTGTTGTTAATGTTGACCAGGTTGTTACTACTGTGTATGATGTTTCTGCTGCTGTGCTTGTTCTCCACTTCTTTGATTGCCCTGTTGCTATTGATATCAGTTCTTCTGTTCATGTCTTCATTGAGGTACCTGCAGATTGATGTTGCTGATCTGCAATACTCCTGCACACTTAACAAAAGGGTTATGGAGGTAAA
>MCJB01049620.1:118853-137999 GCA_002018475.1 Nicotiana obtusifolia
AAAACCCCACCCTCACCTTCGAACTCCCCCCTCCAAAAAAATTAAGCAGCATTCTAATTGGATTAGATTAATATCAATGGACAGACGATTTAAATAACGGAAAATTCAATATTTAAAAAATTATATCGAGAACGACTAGAAAGGTGGAAACAATACCAGATATAATTTGATCATTATGAACAAATTTAAAAATTTTATAGATAGAGCCCATCATTAATTCTCAACCGTGGTAGCATTCTAATTGGATTAGATTAATATCAATGGACAGACGATTTAAATAACGTAAAATCCAATATTTAAAAATTGTATCGAGAAGGACTGGAAAGGTGGAAACAAGACTAGATATAATTTGATCATTATGAACAAATCCAAAATCTTTATAGATAGAGCCAATCGTTAATTCCCAACCGTGAGGTGAATGGAATCGGATACTTTTTTGTCTCAAAGAATAGACTGATTTTCTACTTTTAGGTGAGCAAAAATGTGGGCTATAAATCGCATTTACTTATACGTACTCAAATTAGATGTATAAACGCAATTTATAAAACGCAATAAGTTTAAATAGGACTCTTAAAAATTAGCATACCATTAGAATTATTGGCATATGTTAACTCTATTTTGTTACTCTTATTCAATTCTTAAAAGGGCATGTAGGTGAGAATTAAGATTATAAATATGTCAAACTAATTTATAAATATTTCTTAGTTTTGAAAACATCATTTCTATCTTTACAAGGTAGGGGTAAAGTTTTTGTACACAATTTAGGGATATCAATAGTTCGGTTCGGACGGTTATTTTCTAAAATTTGTACCATACCAATTTTTCAGTTATTCTATTATGTATAACCAAAATTAAACTTTTCGAAACCATCCCAATCATGTCGGTTTCTCTTCGGTATCGATACGATTTGGTTAATTTTCAGTATTTTTTAAAATATCATGTAAAAGTCACTAGTAGTACAATGCAATAACATACGTATTTTTATAAGACTTAGCAAACTCTTTGTATATTTTTACTCTTTAAAGGGTGGTGAATTAAGAAATTATTAAAGATGACCAGAATATAGATCCATCAACTATTTTACAGCAGCGTAAAAGAGACTAAACAAAGATAAGAACCGAGTGAAAAGATATTAACCAAGTTGGAACTCAAGAATAAAGTCGATAGAAGATTAAATATTCAAAAAATAAATCTAAAATATACGAAAGAAAATATATTTAATATATTGTAGTTTGCTACTAATCGCCATAATAACTTGTGTTTTGCTAGTAAAGATGTTGAAAATAATTTAGATTCAATAAGAATAGCTTGTTTGTTTGGTTAATGAGCAATTTTTTTTTCCAATCCAACATAATTAAGAATTCATAATCATGACCTAAATATGACTATGTCCACTATTAAAGGACCATTTCAATGTAAAAGAATATAATTATTATTTCACTTTGTGCACTACTAAATCCTTGGTCATGAATTCATCTCAACTAACTTAGAGGACTTTTTAATAATCACATTGAAAAACCTAATTTTGTGACTGTCTTTTTCATCCCACTCTATTTTTTTTTCCCCAATCCCTATGGTTGAAATGCTAATCCATTACTCCATTTATATTATTGTTTCTTTTAATCACAACATATAAAATCCAAATTTATGAGCCCAGTCCCTGAAAAAGCCATCTCGATTGGTATCATTCAAATGCGAATATAGGTCTGATTGAAGCATAAAAGTGAAATAATAATAATGAGAGGCTTTTGTCCATTGACGGTCATCTTACCCGTCTTCTACGCTACGCTCTCAACCGGATCAATCGCTTTGTCCCGATTTAATCAACAGTTGCCCTGTGAAACATGTTTTATATGTACTTATTCCACATATGATTGGCTCGCAGTATGTTATCTAATTTTGAGAATAAACCAGATGAAAGACTTATTTTATAATTTATATTATGAATAGGAAAACTATCTAAAATTACTCATGTACAATAAGAATTTTGACAATCCTTATATATTTGGGTCATTCATATTGTTGAGGTTAGTAATATATATATTTTTTTAATTTGCTTTTGTCTTTAACATTCACATATCGAACTACTTTGCATGCCGGATCGCTTCGACTTACTACAGGGAGGATTAATAAGGTGAAAATCCTGTCAAATTATGAGCTAGTCAGTAAACTCTAAACCACGATCTCACCTGCTAATCCTTTTATAATTCCCACTTGGCTTAAAAATAAGTTATGCGGAGGCCACTGGTTATGCTGTCATAACCAGAGCTTACTATCTAACTCATAACTGCCTGGGTTTATACCTTTAACCTAAGTAACATCGGAAACAAGTACAACAATCAAATGAATATTAAAGCATGCTTTCAGAATAGTTTAAGAATTCTAAGTTTCACGCATTATTATTTAGCCTATCATTTAGGCTAAATATCCAAATAATTTTTTTTTTGAAGTTAGTAATTTTTTTGTTTTAAATTTGCCTTTGTCTTTAACATTCACAAATCAAAATACTTTGGAAGGGTCTAAATATATCTATTTATTTAATTATGCTTCGATTAGAGCTCAAATAATATCAATTATAATTACATTATAATTTACTAACGACATATGCAGAGGCGGAGCTAGAAGACGGAAGGGAGTCATCCGAACCCTATATATATAAATAACAAATTTCTTTATATATATATATATATATATACACATATTATTGACTTATACACGTGTTTATTTTTGGTTTTGAATTTCCTACTTCGGCTATGACATGGTATTTTTGAACCTTTTCGATTATTAATAAAACACCTGCCGCTAATAAACACACTACCTCCGGTCGTACTTCACCTCCACCGCCGCCGCTGTAGAACTCCGGCGTCAGGTCACAGCCTCAAACGACAGCGTTTAACTCATCTCAACAATCTCTCATGGCCAGCCTTATCGTCCCTCCATCCTCTTCACAATCTTCCGCCATTCAAATCAATGCCAAAAACACATCTCTCTCACCTCATCCTCACCAAAAGGCTCTACCTTTTCCAATTCTCTCCAGCTCCGGAGGCTCTGCTCTCGGAATCAGAAGTGAAAAATTGCTCAAAAGGACGCCGTTTGCTATATCGCAGAATAGTTCCGCTACTTGTATTGAATTATCGGATACTAATAAACGGACTAAGAGTCCAATTATTGTTATTGATAATTACGATAGCTTCACTTATAATCTCTGCCAGGTAATGCTGAACTTTTTCAAATTTGAATCGAGAATTGATTTTTGAATATGAATGAATGATTATGCTTTATTCGTGTAATTTTAAATTTAAATTATAATGAAGCTTGAGAAAAGAATTGATATTTGAAAATTGAGAAATGTACAGAATTTTTAACTTAGTTTATCTTAATTTCGAAGTATTTGAAGCTTGAGAATAAACTGATCTTTGGTGTTAACTGATCTTAGAACATTGAAATATGTCGAGTTATTATCTTAGTTTAAAAAGTAAAGAAAAGAGTCAAGTATTATCTTAGTTTTCTTAATTTTTCCTTTCTCTTTGTTGTTGCTAATTTTGAAGTATATTGAAATTGTAGCTGTATATTGATTTTGGAATACTGAGGCTAATTATTATTTTGGTGTTTATTAACTTGTGTTTTTTTTTTTTTTGAAGTATATGGGAGAGCTTGGATGCAACTTCGAGGTTTATCGAAACGACGAGCTTACTGTGGACGAACTGAAAAAGTAATACACAAAGTTACTACTGCTTTTTTTTTTCTCCAGTTTTGGTGCTGTTGTAGTATAGTTACAATATTTACACTTTACCAAGTGGAAGTTAACTTGCAATGCTGGTATGGGGCTCACCAACCTTCAAGTAAGGATTAAATCCATTAAATTCAAATTTGGGATCTTTGGTTTCAGCGGTTATACCTTAACTAGTTAATTGTTAGATTAAGGCTGCATCTGCATTATCTAATTTTGATTGGTCTTTGTCTGTTTTGGATCCACTGCCATGATCACATCCAAATTATATAAATGTAATGGCAGAGACAGAGTTTGTCGCAGAATCGAAATTTTGAGCTTGCACATTTTGGCGTATTGGAAATTGTAGGTCTGAATGATAACTGCATAATTATCAATTCATTTGAGCTAGAATTTTGTGGGTACATACTTGTGTGCGCATGATTAACAGTAGATAAGAAGACAAAAAGAAAATTGAATTGCTAAGTTTCTCTGAATGAGATGCATATGCACTATAGGTTCCTTCAGTCAAATGATTAATTATTTCTGGCTTATTTCATCAGGTTCCCCGCCCCCTGACCTACAGGGGAACTTCTTTGGCAACAAGATGCTTATTTGAAATTGGTAAATTATAATGAGAAAAGGACTAGGAAGTACGTTTAATTGAAAAGTGAATCAGGTGGTTTTCCGAAATTTTAAGAGGATTTTATGTCTTCAGAGCTGGTAAAGAATGAGTGTTCTTACTCCTTGAAACTGATTGAGTTGATACCATGTGGTTTTGCTTTAACTTTTTGCAGGAAAAATCCAAGGGGAATACTAATATCGCCTGGACCTGGTAAGAAGAATTTACCCAGAAATATCAAGTTATTGTTTTCCTTTTCCTGGAACTTATGGAAAGATCGGTACTTCTGATCTAATTTTATTGGGATAAGGTGCACCTCAAGATTCAGGGATATCATTGCAAACTGTACTGGAGCTTGGACCAACTGTACCGTTATTTGGTGTTTGCATGGGTTTGCAATGCATTGGAGAGGCTTTTGGAGGTGTGTAATTGAATCAACTATAGTTGGAGTTCTTTTGTTGTTTCAATAATTGGCCTATCTGATGGATAGTTTGTTTCTATTCTATTTGAGAAAGAGAAAAAAAATTAGGTTTACAGAGGCCCTTAAAACATTAGGTGATTTCTTCCCTATTTGCCTATACCTTGGTGGGTTGAGTTACCCCGTACTTGTGTTGGTGGGAGATAGTAGGTACCTAGTGGAATGATTGAGGTGTGCACAAGTTGGCCCGATCACCACCGTTATAAAAAAAAGAAAAGAGTTCATTATCCCTTTCCAGTATCGAAATCACGATCTTCACCAACATTTGATCCAAGAAAGTTTATAGTCACATGAATTGTATATACTGTACAGAACAGTAATACATAAAAATTATTAGATATGTACCATATTTGCAAAGCTAGGGTCATTTGTTTTGATAAGACTGAAATTAGTCCTATAGTGTCCTAAATGATTACTGTTCGGAGCTTAAATTTTCTGTTCTGCTGACTGGTTAGAGCAGAGAAACATAGCGTACTAGTAGAAAACTATAATGCTTTGAGGAGAACTGGTGACAGAGCAAAAGAACAGTTGAAAAAGTATTTAAAGTTTTGAGTACAACAATCTTCTCGGAGTATTATCTCTACTTTTTTCGTTATTGTTATTCAAGTAGTCAATTGTGTGTTTTTCATTTCCCCTATTCCCTAATCCTCTTTCATGTGAATTTGTTCCTTTGCAGGTAAAATTGTTCGTGCTCCATACGGTGTGATGCATGGGAAAAGCTCCCCTGTGTATTATAATGAAGGTGGGGAAGACGGCTTATTTGCTGGGCTATCAAAGTAAGCTGTCCTTAATTTGATAATTGATTAGACAAATGTCATAACAAATTGCAGTTTGGTCTTTCTGATTATTTTTTATAATCAAGATAAGTGAATTTCTCCGTTGAAAGTTAAGATCATAATTTCCTACAAGTTACAATTAGTTTCCTTTGCAATTGATACGAGCTACATCACCCTGCAATTTGATCTGAAGAAGACCAAAGACTATGAAACAACCGAGATGCTGTTTCCACTAGACCAATGAAAACATGTACAGTAGATATTCAAGGGGCATAACAAAACGACCTCGAAATTGACTTGATTGCTAACTGGGGTTGTTAACACCGCGTTCTTGACCTCTTGTCCATCTTTCTTCCCCTGCATTTTATTTAAGACCTTCCTTTAAGCTGAAAAGCTTCCATACAATGGAGAATCTGTTATGGAATGATTGGCTGAGCAAGTGGTAAAGCAGAATCGGCTTGCGATCTTTTGCCTTTGGATTTGGTGCTTCTTTCTTTGGACCAGCAACAATCAAGCTTGTGCAGTGGATCCAATAGCAGGTGTTATCTCAAGGTGCTGTACTTGAACATGGTGCATTAGTGGCCTGAGTGTCTCAAGTCTAAAAGTCTTCTGGCGGAATTGGAAATACTTTTGCTAAACTTTTCTGATCGACCATCCAATGATGCGTGCATAGATTGTGAGAAGCACGGGAGAAAATATTATTGATTATCTAAAGTGTTGCACAACATCCTATTTATATACAACCGAGATGCTGTTTTCATTAGACCAATGAAAACATGTAAAGTAGATATTCAAGGGGCATAACAAAACGACCTTGAAATCGATTTGATTGCCTAACTGGGGTTGTTAGCACCGCGTTCTTGACCTCTTGTCCATCTTTCTTCCCCTGCATTTCCTTTAAGACCTTCCTTTAAGCTAAAAAGCTTCCATACAATAGAGAATCTGTTATGGAATGATTGGCTGAGCAAGTGGTAAAGCAGAATCGGCTTGTGATCTTTTGCCTCTGGGTTCGGTGCTTCTTTCTTTGGACCAGCAACAATCAAGCTTGTGCAGTGGATCCAATAGCAGGTGTTATCTCAAGGTGCTGTACTTGAACATGGTGTAGTAGTGGCCTGAGTGTCTCAAGTCTAAAATTCTTCTGGCGGAATTGGAAATACTTTTGCTAAACTTTTCTGATCGACCATCCAATGATGCGTGCGAAGATTGTGAGAAGCATGGGAGAAAATATTATTGATTATCTAAAGTGTTGCACAACACCCTATTTATATACAATGATTACATAATAATAGGTATCTACTTCCCGATGTGGGACACTATACATGACTAACTACCTAACACACCCCTCAAGCCGGTGAATATAAATCATATATACTGAGCTTATTTCAGATGTAACCAATACGAGAACCAGTAAGAGACTTGGTGAAAATATCTGTTAGCTGATCATTCGACTTCACAAATTTTGTAACAATATCTCTCTCTTTTCTCTGACAAAGTGAAAGTCGATTTCAATGTGTTTAGTCCCATGAAACACCGGACTTGAAGCAATATGAGAGCAACTTTATTATCACACACTAGTTCCATCTTGCTGATTTCTCCGAACTTCAACTCCTTGAGCAACTGCTTGACCCAAACTAGCTCACACGTTGCCATAGCCATGGCCTGATATTCGGCTTCGGCGCTAGATCGAGCAACTACATTCTGTTTCTTGCTCTTCCAATGAGACCAAATTACCTCCTACTAGAACACAATATCCAGACGTAGAACGTCTATCAGAAGGTTAGCCTGCCCAATCAGCATATGTGTACCCAACAATCTGCTGTTGGCCTCGATCCTCGAATAGTAATCCTTTGCTTGGAGCTAACTTTATATTCCGAAGAATGCGAACAACTGCATCCCAGTGACTATCACAAGGAGAATCCATAAACTGACTTACAACACTCACCGGAAAAAAAAAGTCAGGTCTAGTCACTGTGAGGTAATTCAATTTGCCAACCAACCTCCTATATCTCGTAGGATCTTTAAGAGGCTTCCCTTGTCCTGGCAGAAGCTTAGCATTCGGATTCATAGGAGTGTCAACAGGTCTGCAGCCATCATTCCAGTCTCCTCAAGAATGTCTAAGGCATATTTCCGTTGTGAAATAACAATACTTGAGCTAGACTGGGCGATCTCAATACCTAGAAAATACTTCAAAGACAAGACCGAGCGATCTCAATACCTAGAAAATGCTTCAATCTGCCAAGATACTTAGTCTGGAAGTGCTGAAAGAGATGCTGCTTCAGCTTAGTAATACCATCCTGATCATTGCCAGTAATAACAATATCATCAACATAAACCACCGGATAAATACACAATTAGGGGCAGAATGCTGGTAAAACACAGAGTGATCAACTTCACTACGAGTCATGCCGAACTCCTGAATAACTGTGCTGAACTTACTAAACCAAGCTCGAGGGGATTGTTTCAAACCATATAGTGACCTGCGCAATCGGCATACAAGACCACTAGACTCCCCCTGAGCAACAAAATCAGGTGGTTGCTCCATATAAACTTTTTCCTCAAGATCATCGTGGAGAAAAGCATTTTTAATGTCTAACTGATAAAGAGGGCAATGACGTACAACAACCATGGACAAAGAGAGACGAACATATGCTATTTTAGCCACGGAAGAAAAAGTGTCACTATAATCAAACCCAAAAATTTGAGTGTATCCTTTTGCAACAAGACGAGCCTTAAGCTGGTCAACCTGGCCATCCAGGTCGACTTTGACTGCATAAACCCAATGACAACGAACAGTGAACTTACCTGAAGTAAGAGGAACAAGCTTCCAAGTGCCACTCGCATGTAAAGCAGACATCTCGTCAATCATAGCCTGTCGCCATCCTGGATGAGATAGTGCATCACTTGTAGACTTAGAGATAGAAATAGTGGACAAAGATGATATAAAAGCATAATGAGGTGATGACAGACGATGATAACTTAAACCGACATAATGAGGATTAGGTGTGGATCGTACACCTTTGCGGAGTGAATCAATTGGTTGACTAAGAGGAGACAAGTCCACAGTAAGTGCAGAATCTGATGCAGGACGTGAATCACTTGGGCTTGATGCTGGACGTGGACGATGATGATAATTCAAGAGTGGTGGAGTTGCAGAATGTTGAACTTGACTAGGTGGTAGAACTGGAGCTATAGGTGGTGGACCTGCAACTGGAGTTGTAGGTGGTGGAGCTGGAGTTGTAGAGGAAAATGAATGGGAGATAGTGACTGAATTTCCAAAAGATGAAACTTGTAGCATCTCAGAAATATCTAAGTGATTACCCGGACCTGTGAAGTATGATTGGGTTTCAAATAAAGTAACATCAGTGGAGATAAGGTATCGCTGGAGGTCAGGAGAATAGCATCGATACCCGTTTTGCATTTTCGAGTAACCCAGAAATATGCACTTAAGAGCACAGGGAGCTTACTTATCTTTTACTGGAGTAAGGTTATGAACAAAACATGTGCTTCCAAAGACACGGGGTGGAAGAGCGAACAAAGGTAAGTGGGGAAACAGGACAGAGAATGGAACTTGATTCTGGATAGGTGAAGATGGCAGACGATTAATAAGATAGCAAGATATAAGAACTGCATGCCAAAAAACGCATATGAGATTGTATGAGTAGGGTAAGGGCAGTTTCAATAAGATGTCTATTTTTTTTTCAGCTACTCCATTTTTTTGAGATGTGTACGGACAAAATGTTTGATGAATAATCCCATGAGAGTTCATAAACTGCTGAAATGGGGAAGACAAATACTCTAGGGCATTATCACTACGAAATGCGCGAATAGAAACCCCAAATTGATTTTGAATTTCAGCGTGGAGGGTCTGAAAAATAGAAAACAACTCAGATCGTTTTTTTTCATCAAAAATATCCAAGTGCACCTGTAATAATCATCAATGAAACTGACAAAGTAGCGGAATCCCAGGGTAGAGGTGGCCCGACTAGGACCCCAAATGTTTGAATGGACTAAAGTAAAAGGTGACTCTGCTCAACTACCAAGACACCGAGGGAAATGGGAGCGGGTATGCTTACCGAGCTGACATGACTCACACTCGAGAGTGGACAAGTGAGGTAAACCAGGTATCATTTTTTGAAGTTTTGACAAATTGAGATGTCCCAACCGTTTATGTAATAAATCTGGTGAATCAGTAGCAGGACAAGTTATTGAAGGAAGACAAGATGTGAGTCCATGTGATTTAGCTAGGATAAGGAAATAAAGTCCATTTGAGTTGTCCCACATCGGGGGGATTTGAGGTTCTTGATCTCTTTATATGGTCTTGGGCAATATTTAGCTCATACGCTAGCTTTTGGGATCGAGTTAGGTCCAAAGTTCATTTATCAAAGATGAAACCTCATAAGTTTCGGTTTGCCTCTCTAAGAGTTCTCCTTCAACACGAGAATGGGAATTATGCCCACCAGAGGAGATTTAATAGAACCTCTTAGTTTTCTTGAAACATAGATGATAACCAGTGATGCCGAAAGTACTAAAGCTGCAAAAACTTCAATGATAATTGCGTTATTCAGTTCAATTTCCTTGACTTATTCCTCTGAGTCTATTTCAATGTCAAAGCTGCTGGTTTCAAAGTCTGCGTCACAATTTTCCGAATTCCAGTTAGTTTCTTCAGCTCCTTTTATTTCTGTCTCCGTTAATTCTTCTCCAATGCTTTCCTGTGAGATTCTTCAGAAACAGCTTCTCTACCTTTACGAGGTAGAGTAAGATCTGCGTACATACTACCCTCCCCACACTCTACTCGTGGGATTTCACTGGGTATGTTGTTGTTGTTGCTTTCCTGTGAGATTCTCTTGACCTGCTCCACCTTCTAGTTAGTCTGCTTGCTCAACTTTGTTGCTTGAATGAGCAAACTGCGCATTTGTGCGAAATACTTGAAATCTCATCACCAATGCTGCTTCAAGGTTGATGGTCTCTGGTTCTCTTGATTAGGATCCTTCTTAACAAGAGCTTGACCCCTCTGCAGCTGCTCTTCAGAACCTTCAACTTCTTCCTCATCCACTTCCTTGGAACTAGTAACTTTACTTGCAGCTTTTTAACATGGTCTCCTCCTCTTCATTACCACGTACAGTTGGTAACTTCAACCTCTGTGCTGTCGGTCCTTTTGTGGCTGAGTTGTTTTTTCCATTTCACGAGTTGCTACCTTCAAGAAACCCACTATATCTTCAACAAATTTGACTGCCTTAGGTTCATAGTGATCTCTCTTTGGGTCAACTCCAGTGTATATATGGATAATACACTGTCTTATCCATATATACTTTGGGAGAACTCAGTGGTGGAGTCCCTTTCTGTGGAGTAACACCGTTCATATTTCTTCATGCTTGTCTGTGCATTTCACTCAAGAAACCAATAATGCATTTCTCCAGACAGTAGAATCACTCTCTTGTTGTCCTTTCTTTTTCACTCTGACTTTCTTTCTTGAAACATTTTGGTAATGGAAAGGGTGAGCGAATAACAAATACGCAGGTAGTTGGAGGGACAAAGAAGATTTCCTGATTGTTATAAGGTGATCTTTAATCTGTCTCTCAAATGGCTGTCATTGTCTACCCCCTATCTTACATTAAAGGAAAAACTTTTGCAGCAAGACAAATTTTGCTTTCTTCGTCTTTTAGCATACCAGTTGTTTTGTCGCTTTGTTATCACTTTGTGTGCCAACACATTCAAATACAAATTTTATTCTTTACTTATACAACTCAAGCAAAGAGAGAACTTTGCAGATACTTCAAGACTTAGGGTTGAACTCTACTATGTCAATTTTGGTGAGCATAATGCCTCCAAAGCTTCCTTTCTTTTTAACCAAACTACCTCTTTTGGTAAATTTTTATCTTGACTTCATCTCTTCACGAAAAAACCAAAAGCTTTGCCTTCCCTCTCTATGTATCCAAACAATGGAAGGGTAGAGGCTTTTGGTGTCCTGTCCAGTCAAGAATTGAGGCCTCACAATCACTGGCCAATATGCTTTTGTCTCATGCCTTTCTTCGTTCATGGTTCGATATTCTGGTGTTTTCCAACAAGCCTTTCGAGGAGCTCTAGTTTTGATTTGTGGGATCTTCTCTTACATATCAAGCATTTTTACAGGATTTCTCTATCGCAACTTTCCCATCCACCCACTTAATTGGTTAAGGTTAACTTGAATTCTACCTTATGTCAGTCTAAGAAATCCTTGTAATATCATTTCTATTATCTTAAAATAAGTGGAACTTTGTCTGATTTATGCTGACATTTCGATATTACCTATCTCATTTCAGCCCATTCACAGCTGGTAGATACCACAGCCTTGTAATAGACAAGGATACTTTCCCCGAAGACGCTCTTGAGATAACTGCGTGGACAGAAGATGGTCTTGTAATGGCTGCTCGTCACAAAGTTTATCGACATCTACTGGTAAAAATTTTCATCCTTTATGAACAAATTAGAGCTGTTATCATTCTGCTATGGATTCATCGCTCTAAGCTATCTATTTGACTTGGTGAAGAAGAGTCTTTACATTTTGAAAATGTTATATGGTGATGTGAATTAATAAAGGAAGAAATGAATATGTTCAAATTTGATGGATTGTTTGCATCTTTGCTTGTTTAATGTAGGGGGTGCAATTCCATCCTGAAAGTATTATCACAACGGAAGGCAAGACAATAGTTCGCAATTTTGTCAAAATGATAGAGAGGAAAGAAGAAGCAGAAACTCAAGACTAGACCCTCTATATTCATGTACAATATTGTGATTTTGCCTAAATAACCTATGCAAAAGTATGTCTGACTCATAGTGATCGTTTATCAAAGAATGACTCTGGTTATCAAATGATTGAACAACCGGGAGCAATTTACTTCCGATACTTAGTTGACATTCAAAAAAAGCTACTTTCTCCTTGTTGTAAACTAGTAAAGGTAACTTAGAAGTTGTCAATACTTGTATTCTTCTCCTTGTCATGGATTTTGGAAAAAATGGGTTAAATGGATTAAGGCGTTTATCTCGTATGGTTAGTTTTTTGTTTTAATTAATGGAATTTTAGTAGGCTTCTTTCGATCTCAGAGGGGCTTAAGGCAAGACGATACGTTATCTCCTTACCTATTTTTTCTGGTCATAAAGGCCTTGAGTCATATAGTAATTTGAGTCATACTTCATATAAATTTTGTTTCTAAAAGGTATTATCTTTTTTTTTTTTTTTGTGAAAATATTTAAATTTCTGAAATACAACTCAGATTTGAATTTTCTTTTTATTGTTTACCCTTGATTTCGGATAACAATTAAATTTGTACGTGGTTTTAAGGACACGTGATTTAGTTTGATACGAATAAAAGATGAATGAAAATAAAGACTAAACTCAGTAAGTAAATTGAGAAAGAATGCAAACCACCAATCTAGAATAGCTTCCCCTTGATAGAATTCTCTAAGATAAACAAATATGAAGCAAATTGATCAAGAAAACAATTAGAGCATATGGTACTTTGTATATTGATCGTCGATTGTGTGTTGCCCTTTACAATTATGCTGCTCCCTTTATATAGGGAGGGGAATGAGTCTTATACAAGGTAAAAAACCTACTCTACAAGGTAAAATATCCCTAGAATTAATGACTTCAACGTCTTTGCTGATATCCGCCGTGATTCCCGTCGAAATATTTATCGTATCAGGGGATTTCTAGTCCTTCTGTTACGTGAATCTGGTAATTTTATCCTAGGACGTTTTACCCCAATCGACCTCAACAATCTTGTCTCGGACACCTTGGCTTCGAGCTCCGTTCCGATAACATCCGGTCTCGACCTTCCTCTCCTGATGTCTCGATCTTAGCTTATCGAACAATAACTCCAATCAACGCTGGTCGTACGAATTCGAAACTGATATTCCCTATGCAAGCGATCGAATTTGACCCCGTACATTTGTCTTTTGACGTCACCATTGTGTATATCAAGAATATACAAGCCTATTGAAATCGAATTTCGATTAAAGAAGGACGAAGATTAGCATTATAAACAACTCAGGATGAAATTTTCCAACCCCGTTGGAATTTGCACAACAATTATATTCCTTTCTTTATACCAAAAGAACTACTTTAGGTTAAACCTAATTCAGTTCGATTGGTGATAACAATGTATTAAAAATCAGATAAATAAAATCCGACGTGAGTGCACTTATTCCAAATATGATTGACCAATCCAGTTGTTATCTACTTTTAGGCAGAAACCAAATCCTACTTTTCTTTTCTTGGTTAATAATCACCAAAATATTAAACATATCAATAAACTAAGGGGTCGTTTGGTACGAACACAAGTAATGCAGAGATTAGTAATACAGGAATTGTAGTGCTGAGATTATTTTTTATCAAGTGTTTGGTTCATTATATTAAAACTTAGCTATGCAATGTATAATCTAAGCTTGTGTTTGGTTTAAAATTGTACGAAATCTTCTTTACAATTATACCCTTGAATATTCTTCTTTCTATATATAAAGAAATTTAGGAAAAGGGTTTGAGGGGCAATTTAGTAATTTTAAGGTCTTATCCTGGTATAGTTAATGCAGGGATTAGTAATTTCTTGGTTTTCTTGGTATTAACTAAGCCCTCCTATGAGGTATAAGTAATCCATGTAATAGGTATGCATAAACTGAATTGAGCAACCAAACATTGTATTGAACGGATTAAATTTTTATACAGAAATTATTTTACTTAATACAACCTACCAAACGTCCCCTAAAGGTTCATCTCCTTACAACCTACTCCTATGTCTGATCTAAGGCTTGTTAACCAAATCAAATAATATATTTATTTGTGATATGAAAAGGGGATAATACAGTTAATTACCAAACACTGTATGCATATATCTAATTTAAGTATTGATGGATTATCATTTTAACAAGTCGGACTTTGTCAGAATCTGTATTATTCTTTTATATGGTGGATATTCGCATACACTTTAACTTTTTCTATAACTATGGTTTTCGGGATAACTTTTGCACACCTCGATTAATTTCAGCGGATACCAAATAATTTTGACCATGAAACTTGGACAATAAGAAAAAATCACTTAGTATTTTTGTGTTTTTGGGATTTTAACCTACAAAAATATCTAAGTTAACTTCCTTCATGTATAGCCTTTCATGTAAACAACGCCGTTTGTTTTAGAAAATATATTAAGTTATTATAACTTTATAAGTTCTAAGAGTTGACTAAAATATTTTATTGGTGTGGAAAAACAGTTATATTCTCTTTATTTTTTGCCATCCCTACCCCATTTGTGAAACTATTTGCTGCAATTATCGATAATATTCACTTGATACTTTTTTTTTTGGGGGGTCAAATTCACTAGGCAGTGTGTTTAGTGTTAATTTTCATATATATAATCATAGTTACAAAGGTGGAGGAGGACATAGACCTTACCTCCCAAAATAAAAGATGTGCATTTCTTGATCATCGAGACTTGACAATCAAGTATACGTAGGTAATTGTGGTGAGTTAGACCTGTGATGATGTAATGATTGTCTATCTTATAACATCGACAGACAATCATATATACAAAAACATTGTGAAATGAATCTAGGTCAATTTATATACAAAGTACATATGTTCCTAAATCTACTAAGGGAGTAGTCTGATACTTTTCTGGTTTTCTGTTTTTGTTTTCATAATGCCTTTTTATCATTTTTGACAAGGGCGTTATCCCATTCGAATAAACTATATAAAAAATTTAATCACATACTTTTGATATGCTCTAATGAGTATATTGGGCTATATTGGTATTGGATTGAGATGTAAAAAAAATATTAAAGAAAAAGAATTATAGGATATGTGATAGGTACAAGACGATGACAGATATCTACACATTTACAAATTGTTACTTAACTTTTAGGTAAATAAAATTTATTTTGTTTCTCCCCTAACTCGGACACTCATAATTATTTATAACAAATGGAATCAATAACTAACTAAGACTAACCAGTTTACAATTACATCCTTTAGAGGCAGTCAAACGGGGACAAAATTAGTGACCTCGAACAAAACAGGTAACATGCTACAACAAGTTAAAATACGCTCATAAATTAAAATTAGATTAAAAATTTAGTTTGTTTACCATAAAAGACGGGCAATAATTGAATTTGTACGTGGTATTAAGGATATATGATTTGGCCTGATACAATTAAATAATAAGCGATAAATAAAGACTAATTTAAATAAGCGAGAGAATAAACAAACCACTAAGTTTCAACGACTTTGCTGTGAATGAAAGAGCAATAAAGAAAATAAATGGTTTATGAAGAAGATAGCCAAAAATGATAATTGAATTACTGATAATATTCTCTCCCATACAATATAATCGAGTTCTTTGTATAGGAGGGGAAAAAGAATTCTATTTAAGGTAAAAAAACCTAATTACAGGGTAAAATATCCCTAAAAGTACTGGGTTCAACGTCTTTGATGATTGGGGCCGTGATTTCCGCCGAGATAACTGCACACCACGAGATTTTCGGTCCTTCCGTTACGCGAAACTGATATTTTTACCATAAGATGCTTTTACGCAGACCGGTCTTGACTGCCTCATCTCGAACGCTTTGGTCCCGAACCGATGATGTCCGACCTCGATCTTCCCTTCTTGAAGTGCTGGTCCCGATCCAAAATAGACCGACCTCGGATTGTACCCAAAACTGATATTTCTTATGTGCCCGATTGTATCCGACCCATACATAATTCTCACTAGAAATTTACCTTTTTCTCTTAAACAAAGAGTATTGTTAGATCTTCATTATTAATCTTTAGAAAAAGACAAAAAGAAATACATATTACTAGTTGTTTAGCCAAACTTAATTAATAATGAACTCAAAATCATGTCAAAATTGTGAATGGAACTAATTAATTTGTTTTGTATCAGATAATATGAGTCATTCCTTTCAGCTATTTGTATTATAATCAAAGGCAATGGAACCAATTTGTAAGAGTTAGGGGCAAAAAGTCAATAGATTTTTAAGTTATTTTTAATTTAAAGGTTTGCAAAATTGTTATTAAAAGCACTAGACTAGATTTTCTCCGTACTGTTACGATAGTTTGGTAAATATAAGCTTTTCGTAAGGATGATTTTATTCTTAAAAAAAATTTATTAAAACGACTTGATTTTGTGTTTCTAATTAAGAGAAGCTATTTTTTCCGATTTCTTATCGATCAAAGAAGCTAAACCAATCACGTTAACTCCCAAAATGAGCTTGTTTTTTCTTTAAAATTTAAGATAAGCACTTTCACAATCGAGTATAGAAATAATCTCTGTTTAAAAATTTAATCCGTCCAATGCAATGTTTGTTGCTCAATTCAATTTATGCATACCTAATACATGCATTACTTATACCTTATAGGAGGGCTTAGCTAATACCAAGGAAACCAAGGGATTACTAATCCCTGCATTAACTATACTTGGATAAGACCTTAAAATTATTTAACCGCCTCTCAAACCTTTTTCCTAAATATCTTTATATACAGAAAGATGAATATTCAAGGGGATAATTGTAAAGAAGATTTTGTACAGTTTTTAACCAAACACAAGCTTAGATTATACATTGCATAATTAATTTTTAATACAATGAACCAAACACTTGATAAAAAATAATCCCAACACTACAATCCCTGCATTACTAATCCCTGCATTACTTATGTTCGTACCAAATAACCCCTTGTACCAATATATCCAATTGCTAACAATATACATTGCTATATTTGTAAAGTCTATTAAGATGTTGTTTTAATGTTTTCTTGATGTATTGATACTATAAAGAGTTTTCACTATCACAAAACTTCAAAGAGAGTGAGAATTAACCCTTGTTTGTCCCTCCCAGGCCCAAATAAAGAAGGAGAATTGCGATAGGTTGATAGTCATCGTAAAACTAATCATTTCATGATGAATTCTCACGATATAGATATCGTCAGAACGTGCTCGACTAAGCACATGATGTCACATTTAGAAGCGGAGCTAGAATTTGGAGCTTATGGGTTTAGGATTCTAGTTTTTTTAAGTTACTGAGTTCTAACTTAATAATTTATGCATATTTAATGAATTTATTAAGACAAATATAAGATTTGGACCAAAGTTATTGGGTTCGGCTGAACCCCTAGCCGAAAGGCTTGCTCCGCTCCTAGTCACCTTGGCACATGGGGATGATGAAAAATAGCTAGGATAAGGGTTCCATCACATCAAAATGAGCTTAAAAGGAGCGACATAATCCGTGAGAATTCTGATAAATGGACCTTGGGCCTAACTCAACCCTAAAAGCTAGCTTATGAGATTAGGATTGCCCAAGACCATATAAGGAGACAAATCCCACCGACGTGGGACAACTCGACACACCCCCTCACGCCCAGGCCTAAACTCTGGAGCGTGGACAACATAAACGGGGGCCCAACATAAACAATAATTGGGATGAGCTTGGCTCTAATACCATGATAAATGGACCTTCGGCCTAACTCAACCCCAAAAGCTAGCTTATGAGATGAGGATTGTCCAAGACCATATAAGGAGACCAAAGACCTCAAATCCCACCGATGTGGGACAACTCAACACACCCCCTCACGCCCGGGCCTACACTCTGGAGCGTGGACAACATAAATGGGGGCCCAACATCGGTAACCATAATTGGGATGGGCCTGGCTCTGATATCATGATAAATGGACCTTGGACCTAACTCAACCCCAAAAGCTAGCTTATGAGATGAAGATTGCCCAAGACCATATAAGGAGACCAAAAACCTAAAATCCCACCGATGTGAGACAACTCGACAAATTCATATACACGATTCCAAATTATTTAGGATTAATTATTTCATACATATAATTATTGTTGTTGTATATAGAGATAGAATTTCTCTAATCTCATGAAACCAAGTGAACTAGATCTTGCTACGTTAGCCTTTTGATATGATTCTTCTTGTTTAAGATGTCATTGTTGATACAATGAACATAACCTCATGAAGTAATTAAGAACAATATATGGTCTTCAATTTATATTGTTTTAACTCTTGATTACTTGTTTGAATTGAAGACATTGAAAACCTTCCCAAATATTATATCAAGCTTGTTGTTCTTTTGTCGGCCTTCATATAAACAAAGAGATTTTTTATCCCAATTAAGTTGATATTCCAAATTCCATTATGATAATTCCAAATCAAGCAGCTTCTTGTTATTATTCTCTTTTTTCATGGCTTTTTACTGTCGTATTTTTTTCATACTAACTACCTTTAACTCAAAAAAAAACAACACCTGTTAAAGTCTTCGACTTGCACGACGTCTCCTTCCATTTGCTCCGGCTATGAAAGAAAAGAAATTAAAACAAGATCTTACCCGTCAATCTTTTTTAAAACCAATTGCACTCATTCACAGCTCCATTGAAAAATATGGGAGCAAATTATTTTCCCAAAAATGAAGAAGTCATTGGGAAGGCAAACTTTTAATTAAATAAATATAGGAAATAGGAACTAAACAAAGAAGAAAAATATATTTGGGTGATCCCAATGCACAATAGGTTGTTTTTTTTTTTTTTGG
>MCJB01049621.1:0-51652 GCA_002018475.1 Nicotiana obtusifolia
ATATATCTCGAGCCATCCTTGAAAGAACCGGATAGTGTTTTTGTTTGTCCTTCCACCATTCCAAAACGTCGAAGAAGCCGTCGGGATTCTCTGATTCAAGTCCCTGCGACAAATAAACTTGAAGCTCATTTAGTTGTGAACTATCACCAATATTCTCACCTTGGGAACCCCTGAACTCCGTCCAAGCACTGAGGGCCTTTATGCCAGCAGTTCTTTTAGTTATTCGTGAAGTGGACGAAGTAGGAGTTGGAATATTGGGTCTAGCATGATCTAAAGCAGTTTGATATGCATTATAAATTGTCTGTGCATTTATTTTAATTGAGGCTATTGCATCTCCAAGTGTTGCATATTCCTCAGGTGAAAGTGACAAAGAGTCATAAATTTTTGAATGCCAAAATTGGGGACCTCCTAATTTCATGGTAGGGTTTAATAGTGCGGCAACGCCATAAATAGGGAGGATAGGGAAAAAATATTTTTTAAATTTTTCTTTCATAGAATCAGTGGCATATTGATAAACTACACTATCTACAAATTGATCAAATAAATTTGCAAGTGCAGCAATATAAACTAAACAGTTAGAAATAGTAGGATAGTATTGCCCAGATAAATCGTTAGTTGCTACTGAAAATTGTTCTAAAAAATCTATAAGTGTTTTAACGTTAACCCAATCTTGATTAGTTAGGTGCTCGTCGTCTTCATCATCACCACCACCTACACGAGCATTGTAGGTTGCGGTAATTGGGTTCCTATATTCATACGCAACAACTAGACTTTCATACATGTAATTCCATCTAGTCGGGCAAGGTTTAGGAACCTTTCTTTCTCTAAGGCTACTTTCATCACATTTTTTAAAATATTCTCTAAGTCTAATCCTACGGTTTGAGTAAAATAACCAATTAAGAGCCATTTTTACCTTTTCTATTTCTAAGTTTAACATTTTCATTCCGTCACCGACAATTAAATAATAAATATGACAAATGCACCTAACATGAAAAATATTAGAAAATGCGGGATTTAAAGTAGTTGTAAGCATGCCTATTGCGTTTGTGTTACTAGACGCATTATCCATGGTAACAGACATTATTTTGCCTGTAATACAAAAATATCTACAAATGTCTCATACCGTGCTAGCAATAAATCTATAAGTGTGGCGTGAGTTAATTATTCTATAGGCGATAATGCATTTTTGCATTATCCAGTCCTCGTCTATCCAATGACTTGTAAGGGTTAAATAGTCACAGTCATTGGCACTCCTACCTATATCCGTAGTAATTGCAATGCGACAATCTATATGGGTAAATAGATATCGCAAATATTGTTCATATTCATGCTTATATTTATAAATGTCGGCCTTCACGGTAGCACAAGGCCATCCTTTATAAGTAGGATTATAAACTTTTCTAATATATTGTATAAAATGGGGGTTAGAAGGAAAGCTATATGGTAAGCACATAACTGTTACCATTTTTGCTAATTCTTCACGATCCTTGTTTGGATCGTAGTATAAAATTCCACCGGTAACGGGTTAATTCCGGGTTGGACCAAGTTTGAACCTGCACTAGTGTGAGCCGGATTACCTACACCCGTCCCCTTTTCCGCAGCTTTCATTTGTAAATATCTCTGTTTATCTCTAGGGTGTTTTAATATGTGCCTAGTCAAACTACCCGTACCGCTACGGTTGCCAGTATATTTATGAGCCAACAAAGACCCACAACTTTTACACTTAGCTTTGTTTTCTTCTCTTAATTGGGTAAAAAAGTGTCAAACAAGGGATGTTTCGGGCCGTCTAGGAGGTCTTCTATCAAATGTAGGGGTTACTACAGGAGGGTCAGGCGGGGCATCAGTTGGGTTATTAATAGGACTAGTAGGTGTATCATCTAAATCCGGTTGTGTTTCATCTAAATCATCATTTTCAAATATAGTTTCATTACCATAAAGAGCGTTCATCGTTTGTTCATCTAATTGATTACCGGGTGCAACATCATGAATAAATTGACTATCGAAAAATTGAAAATAAGGGTGATCACTATCTAGAATAATAGGTGGAGAAGGACGGGTAACAGGGGGAGGAGGAGTAGCTTGGCTACTAGATTGACCAATTTTAGATTTTCCCTTTCCCTTACCACCAAACATTTTTTTCAATGAAAAATCCATATTAATTATAATTACGCTAAATAAAACAAACACAACAATATATTAACAATTAAAGAGTTGGAACGAGTTTACCGAATTGACGAACAACTTCTTGAAAATTGAATATCGTTGAAGACTTGAAGACTTTAATACTTCAATTCACCAACTTCACAATTTTTCACGAAATTGAAATAATAAAGTAAGCACTTATGGAAATAATTAGAGAGAGATTGAGAGAATTTGTGAGTTAAAAATGAAAGAATGGGGGGGTATTTATAGGTGGGAATAGGTAAAAAGTGTATTTATAAAAAGTTTGGGGTTAAAATAAAGTTTGGGGGCTAAAATGGCTATTTTATGAACTACAAACGGTCAAAAAATAGGCCCAACGGCTAGATTTTAAAAATCTGGCCGTTGGCCATTTTTTTTAATTTTTTTTTTTTTTTTTAAGAATTTGACCGTTGGGCCCGGGCCCAGGCCCGCATGGCGGTCCCGGGCCTGGTAGGCTTTTTGTGCTGCCCGGCCCGTCACGGGCCTATACCCGCTAAAGGCCCAGGACCACTAGGACCGGACCACCAGGACCGCGGGCCCGCGCCGGTCCAGGGCCTGGACCGGCCCACTTGACAACCTTAGTTGTATATACAAAAACATAAGAGAAGATCATTTATTGTAGCATCTCAACGAGAAAGTTCAACTAATAAGAGGTTCCCGCCGGGATCTTTTTATGTTTGGTTCACGGACCAGCTTTAGCCCAACCCTTTGAGGTCAGTGGACTAATTGGGGCTTGGCTAAGAAGTCTCGATTCTAAAAGTGCAAAAATTCTTAGCGCAATCATGCCAAACTAATGAGTTGGATTGGCCCGGTAAACCTCAGGGAATAAGGTCATTTTAATGGCTATAAACAAACGGTTTTTTGCACTTTTGGACACAACATGCTTTTAGAATAAGAAGAATATTCCAGCTAAAAAAAGACCAGCTATAGAAAAGGTCGTCAACGTGTCTGCCTTTAGTCTCTTTTTCTTTTACTACCTTTTATATATAGTTGGACGGTTCAAAGAATGTTTTGGTTGAATAGATACCCCAAAGGGTGGAGTGTGTTTCTTCCAGTTTAGAAATAAAGTTAATTCACCAATACGTTATGTATATTCTCCACGCGGAAAAGGAAGCAAAACGAAAGTCACAAATAATATATTATCTCCTTTATGGAAAAAAGGATATTACTTTTTATCAAATAAAAGGTATCGTTTGTATTTTATCAGTTTCTTTTACTCTGCATCGATGTTTACGTTGTATTCTTTTGTATGATCGAGTACGGTGGCAGATCTAGGTTTTCTAAAGGACCCGAGACCCACAGTCGGGGAGGAATTTGATAGCGATTAGGGAAAAAAAGACTTGGAAGAACTGAAAGAAAGGAAAAGAAAAATGAAAATGAAGAAGTCCTAATAATAGAGTGAGTGCCCAAGTGCGATATTTATTTGTTCCTAGAAATAATTTACACTATTACTAGTATATAAGGGTTTTTTTTTGTTTGGGGGAGGGGGGACTGAACAGAGGTTCACCTGAGTTGTGATCCATAATCAACCAGTTAACCATCCATATTATTCATTAAAAATTGGTTGGATAACAAACTTTTAAAAAACGGATCAAATATGGATAAAGAACCATATTATTTATTTATTAAATGAATAATCAATAGATAATTGATGTGTTTAACATTTACATTTGTAAAGCCTCAAATTGCGGGTTTCTCAAATTTGGGAGACTAGAAATTTCTCCTAAAAGTGTGATCATATTCAAAACGGCATGGATAATATGATTATTCATATTATCCTCCGGTTAACCCATTTTCTATCTTATTAAATATGAGTCGGATCGGATAATTTATTCATTTTTTTATTATTCGCTTTTGATCCATCCCATATCTAACCCGACCCGCTCGTTTGCTGCGTTTAGTCACGAGATATGTTAGGTATAAATAATAAAAACTACAGATAATGCAATTAGAGCTGTATTTTTTTTGGATGATTCACTACAGAGATACTCATTATGCTGTAATACGACACATCATGAACTGCAATGATAATACTTAAAATAACTAAAGGAACAGATTGCGAAGTGCCATGATCAATTTTCTTCTGCAAATATATATATATATATATTGATTAAGTGGATCCGCATAATTAGAATACATGAAAAATAATAGAAACGAAAAGACATAAAAATAAAGAATAGTAGCAACGAAAAAACATAAATGTGTAGACTCAAAAAGGAATGGGATGAAAAAATGATATATGTCAATAATTAAGGAAAATAAAAAATAAAGAAAAAACCTGTATTGAGGCCATGTGAAGTTTGGGACCTAGTGAAGTACCGACAAGGTTGAAAAGAAAAATTTCTGAAAGTATTTTATTTAATGTATTTCTGAAAGTGTTTTACATTACACACACACACATATATATATATATATATATATATAAACGATGCTCAGACATGTTGCCACAAGTGTTCCTTTTATTGAGCACGGCAGACTCTCCATAGCCTTGTATTACTACAGTATAACCGGGCATGGAAAAGAATCTGGAATCTTTGTATATTAATGGTGTCCATTGTTAATGGAAGAGTCAAAAACATACTGCAAGAAGGACAGTTCACATGTGAAGCCTACCTTGCTACCTACTCATTATACCTTCCTATAACGGCAATGTCAAAGGGTATTTGATAGGTTGGTATCTATAAAAGTTAAGTATTAACTAGCTGGAGTCGACATTTGAAATTTATGAATTTAAAATTCTAATTTATTTAAGTTATTATTTTTTTAATCAATAATTTATATATATTTAATAAATTTTTTAAGACAAATAAATAATTTAGACGAAAGCTATTTATTTCGACTAAACTAGTAAGTTATATCTAGAGCTCCGGCCCAGCTTGTTAACTACCTAAAATAGTAGTGCTTTGATTGGGAAAATTTGACAAAACAAAGGGTAATCAAAGGAACATTTTGGTCCCATCGGCAGGCTCCACCATGTTACTTTAGTTCAGCAATCAACATACAACATTAAAAAAGACTGTCATATCAATATAGAACTGGCAAAGTAAGGAAACATTGATGAGAAAAAAGTAAACATGATGTTACTTTCTTCAATACTGAAATTAGACCACAAATCCAAAAAGAAACAAGGAGGTGCAGAAAAGGTAATTTTCTTCCTAAGCATTCCAGCACCAGCAACAAACAATGTTAAAGTTGGAAAAAAGAAAAGATGATATAAGGTATGATATATGAACACCGCACAAATACTACGTAGGAATTTTTTTTTTTTTTTTTTGACAAAAAAGGTATAATTACCAGTTTGCCCACACCCGAAAATTTACATCACATTTCCGAATGCACAACATGTGCTATTTACCGGCGTAGTGTTACTAAATTAAAATTACTAAATCTATCCTCACCTCAATTTAGCGCTTAATAATAGTATACATTGACAAACTTAATTAGTACTAGTATTTTTATAAAATATTTATATATGCGAATAAAAAAACTTAATCCAGGGCTCAATATATCCTCAACTCAATTTAAAGTTTTTTCTAACTTTAGTCAAGTCTTTCTAGAAGAAAATAAAGAATATTCCATTTTGTCCAGGGCTAACAGCCCTCAACTTCCACGATCTAGAAACCGCGTGCGCATCACTCACCCTACTGTTTTTTGTTTTGCCCCCAATTTTCTCCAATTTGGCCGAACTTCAATTCAAAAACTTCATAGCCATTGATATTACATGATATCCCCTGCTGCTTTTTGAACTGTTATATAACTAGCTCCTGCTTCAGACTTTTCTGTTTGTCTCTTCAGTGGACGGTCTGATCAACCGGTATGTTCCCCAATTTGTTTGCATTTTAAGAATACATAATTTGGTAGAGGATTCATGTTCTACACTGTCAATATAATTTCCGGTTGCAGCATGATACTTTCATCTTTTTTAGGTTATCAATGTGCATGTATTATAGAGAGTTGTGCTTAATTGGCTTTAAGTATTACAGTATTTTCCTCTCCCTTGAATCTGCGCCGTGTAATTGCTTGGATAAGATGGTTTCAATGATATATTGTAGTGAAGCTGGTTGCTCGGTACTAGTCTAGTGTGTTCTTCCTCGTTTCTCTTCGTTCTTCAGTAGATGGGCTGTTTCCAGTCTACAGCAAAAAAGCAGTTCCCTGGACACGAAGATCCTGTAGTCCTTGCATCTCAAACAGCCTGTGAGTTATTTATTGGTCTTTCTTCAATTGTGATTTTAATTTGTGCATTTGATTTGATACAATTTGAGCTTGCCTCTGAATTAAGAGGTTTGTAGCGAACAAGTTGGCAAAAGTGAATGGAAATCAAAAGCAATGGCCTTTGATTCTGATTTCCTTTCCATGTTTAAGGTGTTGAATCCACTTCAGTGTTTATGGCTGGATTATGATTGTAGCCTCTTCGTGTGGGATGTGGTGCTTCTTATCTTAAAATGTGAAAGTATAACTTGAGCGTCTTTTATTCAGCAAGATGAGACGTGCATATCAAAATTTAACTGTGATGACGTGGCAATGGATAGGAGAAAAATAGATGATAGAGAAGTTCCTGGAAACATGAACAAGAATTGGGCATGAGAATTTATGATCCAATACTCTGTTGAAATGAAACTGTTACTTCAGAGGTATGTTAAAAATTAGCATCGAAAGGTACCTAGCTTTGCAACAATTTGGTGCTGACCTGTACCATTAGGTTCTATGAATTACTCTTACAATGTATTCGATCTATTAATTGTTTTAAGTGCCCTAAACAATATTCGATCTATTAACTGTTTTAAGTGCCCTAAACAGACATTGGCCTGATGTAGTTACAAACCTCAGGTCTAGTAGTCATTTGGTTATATCCCATAAGTCGTCGCAGAATAATTTTAGCTGTTTATCTATTCCCAATCAAACCCCAAAACCCAGTTGGTATTGTTTCCTACTACCCAAATCCTCTTTTTGCATGTCCTTGCTTAGTTGCTTATGTGTTTTCCTCTCTGTTATTTCCTCTTTTGCAGTTAGTGTAAGCGAAGTTGAAGCATTGTTTGAGCTGTTCAAGAATATTAGCAGTTCGGTAATTGATGATGGCCTAATTAGCAAGGTAGTCTTCCGTTAATGCCCAAACATACTCTTACTGGCTCTCAATGTGGGGTTGTGACTTCCTGCTGCATCATTCCAGATGGATGTTGTATGAGTTACTTCAATACTAGACTACATTCTGTGTCTTTCATCATCTAGCCGTGCATCTTTATAAGTTAACTTTTTCTCCTTTTGACCTTCAGTTGAAGTTAGAAGGTAGTGTTATAGACTACTTTACTTGAAAGATGGAAAGGGATGGAAAAGAGTAATATTACTAGATGTATCTTGAATCATGGCATTTGGTAGGCGTGGAAAAACTTTCCCTGTCACAGCTACAACAGAAATTATAATTGTCTTTTTCTGATGGTTACTCTATCATGAGATGAGAAAGTTAATTTTGCAAAAGTGAAAAGGTTATTTCCGGGAGATATTTGGTGGAGTTTGCTCTTTCACGTAAACTGCACTGCCATAGATAGTCGAAGCTATGCATTGCAGAGAATGGCATGGCTTCATTTGCAATTCTATTACTGTATCAATTTGATGAAGTCTATTGTCTTTGGAGACTACATCTCATCCTTGTTGATCTCTTTTCCTTTTTAGTTTCTAATAACGGCATAGAATATCAAACTGTTTTGTGGTAAAAAAATTCTGCTGAAACTTCTGAAGATCTATTATAGGATAATATTTTTTTCCCTTTAGAAGTACTTGTTTTAGTGCTTGTGCTTGTGAAAATCATGTTGGAGGTGCAGGAAGAATTTCAGTTGGCTTTATTCAAGAACAGAAAGAAAGAAAACCTCTTTGCAAATCGGGTATGATTACTTCTTTGAGTACGTTTGTTTTTTCCTCTTTGATATAGTGCTGGTTCATAGCTGTCAGTTTGAGCATGCTTTTTAAGAATTGCTTGAAGTAAAATTAGCATAGAGATTATAGCTTAATATATTGTATCAAAGAATGCCTATGATATTTCATCAAGATGTAGATTAAGCTAAGCTGATTTAAATTTACATGAAAAAGCTCAGAACTGTTTTTTAATGGGATATGGTGTGTCAATTTGCCTCTTGAACTTTCTGCATGCAGATTTTTGATCTCTTTGATGTAAAGCAAAAAGGAGTTATCGATTTTGGTGATTTTGTTAGGGCACTTAATGTTTTCCACCCAAATGCCACACAAGAAGAGAAGATCAATTGTAAGTGAAATAAAAGATAAATATAACTGTTTAGTTCGTCTTTGATGTTTCAATTAAATGCTTAACTGGCACCCAGATAGTCACATGGAAACTTCATCGTTCTGCCATTGCAGTTTCATTTAGGCTTTATGATTTGGATGGCACAGGGTTCATTGAGCGGCAAGAGGTATTCTATTCTAGTTTGTCTGTTTTCATGCTGTGTTGAAAATCATCTAGAAGCATCTTGTAATTTTTAGCTTGTTGCAAAGTTGGAGCTTGTCACATTCTCAAAAGATACGTAAATAAGAAAAGAAAAAAAGTAATGAGTTTTATTGTCTTTTGAACAAATTAAGGTTCCTTTCCTCTTACCGTGTTTGTGGAGAGTGATAAGTGTTGCCAAATTTTGCGGCTATTGTTATTTGAAAAGCGATAAGTGTTGATTGTTCGTTTTCAACTCTTTTTGCTTAACACGGGCCAACGTAAGTATACTTGGAGGGAGGAAGTCTGAATGTGTCTTTGACCCTATCTGTCTCCTTGGTCCGTGATCATCAGGTCAGAGAAAAAGTTGAACCGTATATTCTTTCTAGATGTTTAAGACCGTGCACCTTTCACTCTGCTGCTGTTAGTCTACTAGTTGTTCTTCTCTTATTTTAAGTTTTACCAGCTTCTACAGAAGACTTAGAGACTGGCATTTTCCAGGCATTTATTGCACTTCAAGTCACTTATTGGCTGTGTACTCCTTGCATACTGTAACCACCCCTTTAAGTTCTTAGCCATCTTGGAAGTTGGAGGAAGCAGTCATTTGATATTTGCTTACTTTTCCCTTCTGAGTTCAAAGCAGTGTCTGATGAATGGTTATACAGAGATGAAATCACATTTACATCAAGTTTTGATTTTTAGTATTGTCTGTGATTTTGGCAGGTTAAGCAGATGTTAATTGCAATTTTATGCGAGTCTGAGATGAAGTTGGCCGACGAGATCATTGAGATAATACTGGATAAGGTAATTTACTGATGATAACCAATTTAAGTTTCCATCATCCTAGTCCATAAAATTGGTACCTCTGCCCCTCTGTTTGATAAGATATAAAATTAACCAATGCGTTCTGTTTGCATTTAGTATCACTTTAATATGTCGTTGGATCCTTGCCTCTCAACCAAGAATAGCATATTCGAACTAGCCATAACAAAATCTTTCACCTTGCTGGTCATTTGCACTCCTAATAGTCGTGTCTGGTGGAATTTTAGTAACTAGTCATTGTAATTTCAATGTGTAGACATTTTTGGAGGCAGATTCAAATCAGGACGGAAAGATTGACAAATCTGAGTGGCACAATTTTGTGGGCCGAAATCCTTCATTATTGAAGATAATGACCCTTTCATATCTGAGGTATCATGTTTGATATTGGATATATGGTGAACATAAATAAATTCGATGGAGGACGTTGTCTGATGAGATTTTTCTTTTCTTTGATGCAGGGATATAACTACTACTTTTCCAAGTTTTGTATTTCATTCCGAAGTTGATGAGATGGCTACCTAACTAAGAAATGTAATTCAGACCGATTATTTTTCTCCTTATTCTGGTAATTTATTGACGCACCTAAGTTTGTTGGGGACTTGGAGCTTTTTCAGAATATAGAAAAACTAAGGGTGATTAAAATGGAAACAGTAGTGATTGGGTCAAGGGGTTAAGCTAGCCTTCCATTGTAAAGTGATTTTGTTGGCAATATTCCGCCGTTTAATTACAGTGAGAAGGATATATAGTGCTATTACATTTCCACCAATTTACTATGTACTGTTTATCTGTTTTGTGTTGGTAAATTTTGCATAGCATCCTTTCAAGTATATCAAAAATCAATGTCAACCAAGTGTCTGGCCTAGCGGTTTATGAGCAAAGAAAAAGATTTAGTTAATATTTTCCCATTTGCCTACAGTTTGGTGGACAAGTTACTAGATACTTGTGAGAAAATGCAGGTACTCTGTGAAAGAGTCAAGACGCAATCAAAATGTCTTCACGGACAAGCGTGTGATATCACCAAAATAGAATAAAAATGTATGCACCTTCAAAAACTGGTTTTAGTTAAATTAAAATGAAACAAAGGTACTACACCTTTCAATCAATCTAGCGATGAAATATTATCAGCACAAAATCCCACGAATGAAAATGGAGTCGTCATTTCCCTAAGACCTCTCTTTACCATAACATTCTCATTCTTCTCTACTTTCACCTTCTTTCTCTTTTCTTCGTTCTTCTTCTTAGCATTCTTTACTTTTCTCGTCTCACGTTGGTCCAGCTTTTCTCTTCCCCTTTTGAGAGGGGGCAGGGTTTTTTTTTCAATCAACCATGGCTTTGCCATGAATTCTTCTCCTCATATTTTCATCTCTAGCTTCGGTTGCATTCACCCAATCAACCCTTACATTGGACTACTATGCCAAAACATGTCCTAAATTTGAAGAAACTGTTAGGGACGTTGTCCTCCAAAAGCAACAGCAGTTCCCTGTTACCGCGGCTGCTACCCTACGCCTCTTTTTCCACGACTGTGCTGTGGATGGTTGTGATGCATCCGTCCTTATCAAGTAGCCAACCTCCTTCACCAAACCCGAGCTCGAGCATGACATCAACCACTCCCTTGCAGGCGATGGCTTCGATCTTATTTCACGTATCAAGACCGCTCTCGAGCTTGCTTGCCCTGGCGTTGTATCTTGTGCAGATATTCTTGCCACAGCTACAAGGAATCTTGTTGTTATGATTGGTGGACCTCATTATAAAGTTCCTCTAGGCCGAAAAGACAGCCTTGTTTCCCAAGCTTCAAGTGTAGAAGGAAAATTACCCCGTGCAAATGAAACAATAGATCAAATGATCAAAAAATTCCAAGGTCTAGGTTTAAACATCCAAGAAATGGTTGCATTAGTTGGAGGTGGACATACTATTGGCTTTGTTCATTGCAAGGATTTTGCTAACCGAATTTTTGGCACCCCTGACCCGACAATGAATCCCAAATTGGCAGAGAGATTGAGAGGAATGTGCGCGAATTATACGACTAACACTGACATGGCAGCCTTCCTTGATGTGATAACCCCTGGCACTTTTGATAACATGTTCAAGAATTTGATGAAGGGTTTAGGAGTTCTTGGTTCTGATCAATTGCTTTTGAGTGATCCAAGGACAAGGCCATTTGTTGAGAAATATGCAAATGATAGCCAGGCTTTCTCTATAGATTTTGCTCATGCAATGGAGAAGCTTAATATTTATCAAGTTAAAATTGGGAATCAAGGAGAGGTGAGGAGGAGATGTGATGCAGTTAATACTGCTCAGATGAAAAGGATTATGAATTCTTGATTCTGTTTGAATCAACATAATTTCTTGATGATGACGTTGATGTGCATATGTTTGTGTATATGATGATCAAAAGTAATTGAATACTTATTAAAGATCAATTGAGATTATTTGATAAGATCTCTTGAAAGTTTTCCAGGATATATATTGGAACAAGGGGATGATATGGTACTTGCTGTCCGATTGAAAATCTGGTCTATTGTTTTGTTCAACTGCAAAACATATTGCGACAATAATTATCAAAGACTAGAACTCATTTAACAAATACAATTAAATTTTAACATCTCTTATCACACTCATTTTTTTGGGTGAACGTTTGGACGAGGTAGACAAGATAGTAGCTCGTCAAATCAACCACTACTAAATTTAGAAAATTATAGTCCAAGCGCGTAATATATCATGAACTTCGATAAACATAGAGTTTAGATCACATATCAAAGTAAATTAAGCGAATGAAATTCCAAAGTCATAACTTAAATAACTATAATCCAAGTGGCTTCTCCTTTTCTGAGGTGACACTTCCGTCTCCATTCAGCCAGCAGCTGCCTCTTCTTTCGGCCGGCAACAGAGAATAACTTTATCATTATTAAACACACGCTTCGCAGCATGCATCTGAAAAGTCTCGATAGGAGTAGCAAGGGTGAGATTCAAGACTTTAACAGTCATGAAATATTCCTGGTATCCCGTCAGCTGTTTGTTAACGTCGAAACCATTGCTTTGCTCAATCTGGCGGTAGTAACTGGACCAAATAGGGAAAAATAGGGGGCGATGCTCCGGCAAAGCGCCGTCGGGCAAAAGCTCTGCGGTCTCTGTCGTTCGCATAATCGTAATTCGGGTCGTGTTTAGACTTTGAGACGTATCCACATCCTCCTGGACGTATTTGCCTACTCTCCACACATCTTCCTAATGCACGTTTTTGCCATTTCTCTGCAGATACAGGTTCGGGCATTATGCTCTACCTTAACACAAACTACAGTCACCTAACACAAACTGAGTCTGCAAAATTAGGTCGAAGCTTACTACATACACTTTGTTGGTTGGTTCATGATGAGCCTCTTATATAGAAGAAAAACAAAAACAAGGATGTGGTAGAAACCGACAGAGAATCCTAATTAAACTCAATTACGGTTATCAATGATGTCAAATTGATCCCACTCCCAAAGGAATTGTGATTAGAACGTCGGTTACGAATATGTTTGTTTTTTGTTTATATTTTCCTATCTTTTGAACGAGAGGGCTATATATTTAATTAGTATAACTTTATCTTTTTCGAGAAGAAAATCATAAATCTCTTTTATTTTGTCAGTTTAAGAAAAAAGTTTTGGACTTATATGTAGTATTGAGGTTTTTGATAGTCTTATTTAGAGTACACATAACTGTTAGCATGCTACGTGTCTGTGCCTCTTTGTGATGTTGTTCTCATATAGTAAATTGCTCATTTTTACTTGTGGATATAAGTCAATTGACCGAACAACATTAAATATTTGTGTATTTTTTGGTATAATTTTTTTTATTGTCTCATTTATCGTCGTCCAATATTTACTTTGTAATTTTCACATGATACTTTGATTATTTCGATCATAACACCAGAGCATTCGATCAGAGCATGCCATTTTTTATTTGTTTCGTTGGCTAAAATTAATTGAAGAGGTAGTCCAATTAAAGTTGAACTCTTATTCTTTTCCATTTTTTATTCAAGAATATAAGCTATTTTTTCAGAAATTCCAAATTAAGTACGAGTTCTTCCCAGCAAGAAAACCAAAAAGTTCTCATCTCAAACCACTAGAATAATAAATTTAATCTGGAGGAAACAAAATTCTATTCTTCCAGCCTGTGAACATTTTTAAATTTGAAGTTCTTATTACTTAAATTGTTCAAAAGTACTAAATAGTTTATAATATAGCCCATTCTTTTAGGTCAAGAGGGATAAACAAATTACAATTAGTTAGTGAGAATTAAAGGATCACATGACTAAAATAAAGTTTTATATAAAAAAGTTTATGTATCGTCAGCTAAACAGCAACAACAATATATTCAGTGTAATCTCATAAGTGAAATTTTCAGAAGGTAATATATAGCAGTTCTTACAGGGGCAAATTTATAGGCAAGTAAATGAGGTACGTGAACCCATGGTCTTTTCGTCAAATTAGGTATTTTATGTACATGTTTTTTAGAGTTGATCTAATATTATTTATCGGCACCCACGTTTCAAAGAGGCTAAATGGTGCACTTGGTTGAATGTTGAGTTATTTACCTAGAGGAGCATTAATCGAATCTCACTTTATACTTTTTTTCCTTCTTCTTTATTTAGTGGTGCATCCACGTTATAAAAATTCTAGATTCGCCTCTGAATTCTTACTCTTACTTTGTGTTGGTAATTAAAGAGTTTGTTTCCAATAGATCCTCAATTATATCGATAGTTATTTTATTATTTAATTTGATAGTTGTCATACCTCCTTTCGTACACCCCCCGAGGAGTATATAAGGGAGTTTTTCCAATTAAGGTGATATTATTCGAAATGAGATTATTTATTTATTATTTTTTAGAGTCGCCACTTAGAATATTTTGATTGGTGTCCCAAGTCACCGGTTTATTTTTTTAATCCCAAATCGAGGAAAATTTCAACTTTTCTTGTGAAATCTGTGAACCAGAAATTTTGAGTAGGGAATTCTGTTAACCCGAGGGAAGGTGTTAGGCACCCTCAGATTTCGTGGTTTTAGCACGGTCGCTCAACTATTATAATCGGCTTATTATCTGATTTTAATTCATATTTCTAACCTATGGTATATTTTATCTTTAACCGCTTTTGTTTAATTATTAGAAAAAATTACAATGTCATTTAAAATATGTCATGAACCACGTCACATAAATGCATCCGTAATCCATAACACATTTTATTTAACGTTGATATTAGGATTTAGGTCGCATAAATGCGCACCCGAGTTTTGGAAACTGAGTTATTAAAACAATGCGCCTAAAGCAACTACGCGTTTTTAATTTTCGAGAGTCATGAAAATTCAGTGAATAACACACCTCGGTTGTCTAATGATTTTAATATTGATTAATGAGGGCCATGCATTTTGAAATTTTATCCTGCACGGCGCACCTCGAATTATTTCGGAAGCTTTTATTATTTGAAGTTGTTAAATCAGGTTACCTGAAAGGTATCCCCAAAATTGGCATTGTTACTATGTCAAGGAACCGTACCCATAGTCACAATGGTATATTAATCGCGCCTAAAAGCAAGCTACGAAAGTTTAAGGCGCTTAAGAATTAATTGCTTTTAAATTTGTATTTAACTATTAAGAGGGCCATGGGTAATCGTTGCTAATTATATGGCTCACCTTCATTAATTAAAAAAAATTCTTGAACCTAAAATTGTTAGAACCGCATTTATTGACTACTTAGACTGTTTGTGATTTTATGCATTAGGCCAGCCCAAATGAAATTTAGTAGCCATAGTTTGAGTGAGTATTGAGTTCGGACAGTAAGCTTACAGGCCAAGCAGTTCAGGCTCAATTGTAAGCCCAAACTTCAGGTCATCAAACACCCAAAAACACTACAGAATCTCATACATACACTAACTCTACATCAGTCACATCTCGAAACAAAACCAATTCACAAAGTCAAGCAAATAATTCATATTCATGATCCAGCAAACAATCAAAGAAAATATGACACCAATTTTTTTTTTCCCACTTTTTTAACATCCTTGGTCAGGCTACAAAATTCTTATCTAACATACTCAGGAGACGAACATGAAAACTTTCGACAGTTGCAACACAAGAGATCAAGTGCAACCAACAGTCTTACCGATTAGTAAATATCAAAACCTGCTCCTATTCATACCGAATTAACGTACACCAATTCGACTTCCAAACCTCGCGAACAAATGGACTATATGGAAAACAATTCACAAATTCGTGTAGGCAACAGAGAATTCTAGTACTCGTAACATTTAACGTGAAGAAACCAAAGACACATAACACAGGTCTAATTCAATAAGACATAAGCCAATGCAGATTAGTGTCAGATTTTAAAATTAAAGAGAACATGACAGCACAATGATTCACGCACTACATGGACCACTGAGATTCGTCCTAAACACTATTACTACCTAAGAACACCAAGAAAAATTACCAGAACTGAGTTTAGGATTAATTAACACATGCGTTTGGAAAATCAATTTGATCGCTAAACCAACCTATTTCAAGTGCAATATCAGGAAACAGACAAAATACTCAAAGGAGTTGCTCATGAATGCAACAGATGTACAATTCTCCAAACATGAAGATCAAAGTGCATTTCAATATGAAACAAGGAGGCAAATTGGTGCAAGCGTCAAGGAGATACTAGCAAAGACAAACAGATCAAGGTATTAATAAGCCAGAGACGAGTCGATCTAACCCAAAAACTAAAGTATAATATAAACACTTCATTTTTCCAAATATTCACGCTCAAACATTTCGAACAACAAGCAAATTATCAAATGACAAGAACAGTACTACTAATCTAGAAATAAATTCCCCATGGCTCTATCATACTTTAATCACACCAAATAAAATAAGTGAGAATCAAGAAATGGACCTGAATGAGAGTTCTTAATTGTTTCTGCTCGGAATCACTTCAAGTGAGTACAACAATGAATAGTCGAAATGAACATCAATACAGCAGCAGACAAGTCTTAAAATGGCCAAATAAAGGCTGAAAACAGTTACAATGGAAGTTCAGCTATTCAAAACAAGAAAACGCCAAAACAGCCAAATAAAGGCCAGAAACAGGATTGGATGGAGCCCAGCAACAAGTTCAATCAATCAGCAAATGAACATCACTTTCGAACTCAGGATATTTTCCTAAACTTCCCAGGAACATGCAGCAAGGAAAGGAAATTGAAAAGCAGCTTCTGAATCTTTTTTTTTCCAGTTGTTTTTGTTTTTTTGGTTGAGTGAATAAGAGTCTGTTGTAAAATGCCCAATGAATCCGTGAGAAAGAATCTATGAGATGCGTATCTATTCCCTGTCCAATGTGTCTGAGGGAAGGGTATCTTTTATTAACAAACTTTTGGACAGCTGTCCATTCCAGTTACAAACTTCTGAAATTATCTCTTTTGGCCCAGCTTTTTCCTAATTTTACTTGTCTTATTTGCATTTTAAGGCCCCCCTAGAAGCTTCTTGCATAACTAACTGAGATTCTTTAGACCAATTCCGTACATTGCCCTTAGTGGTGGGCATAATACCGACCGAACCGAAAAAACCGACCGAACCGAAAATTTTGGTTTTTTCGGTTTTCGGTTTTAAGATTTCGGTTTTTCGGTTAAACCGAAAAACCGAACTTGTAACACTGAGTGACTAAGTGGAGTTTGGACTTGTATTATTGTAACACTGACTAACACCGGCCCACCCCTAAAATTTATTTAATCTGAAGCCCGGCCCACGCCACCCCCTAAAATTTACTCTGGACCAGTATTCATTTCCATTTTCCAATCCATTTCTCAACCAAAAGAAAACCCTAAATCCCTAATCCTCAGTTACTCCGTCAGTCCGTCTCCTCCTCGGCTCCTCCGTCTCCGCCCTCCGACTCCGTCTCCTCTGCTTGTGAACCATCATCTGAAAAGGCAAAAGGAAGACTCCGTCTCCTCTGCTTGTGAAGTGTGAACCATCATCTGAAAAGGCAAAAGGAAGACTCTGTCTCCTCTGCTTGTGAAGTGTGAACCATCATCTGAAAAGGCAAAAGGAAGACTCCGTCTCCTCAGACCTCCCTCACTCGGTCTCTAACAGTAAGTCAGTAATACAGTAATGTTTTACTTTTTTGGAAAGCACCCAAAATATATTTGATTATTATTAAGCTAAAGTTTGGGTATAAATCCGTCTCTGACTCCTCACTCCTCAGTGCTCACTGCTCACTGCTCACTGAGTTCCTCTATTCCTCAGACTCTCAGAGGCGAGTGACGACCCACGGACCCAGTACCCACATACCATTGCCGAGTGCCGACTTGAGGTTCTGCTGCTGTCAGAGTTTCAGATCCTCACGAGAAATGGCGACGCCTCACGCCCTCACCAGTACTCTTTGCCACGCCTTCTTCTCCTGGTACTAGGGTACGCTTTCTTTCTCATTCACTAGCTGAAAATCTTGTGTAGTGCTGCTATATACTATGTTTTTAGTCCTTCTGTGGATTTGCTTATTCTTTGCAAACGACACCTAACTGACAAGAAACTCATCTATAAAGTAAGAAATACTGTGATTAATTTCGCAGTGAGAAAATGCTAAACTGATATTGCTTGCTGCTGGAAGTCTATGGTTGAAAGGAGAAATAGTATGCCTTGCTTGACATTGAATTAGTTAGCAAACAAAATGAAGGAATTAGTATGGGAAATATGTTTTCGCTCGATTTTTAAATGTTTCATGTTTTAAGCTAGATATAAAAAATATGTATTACGTTTAGGACTCTTTCGAGTCAACAACTTAACAGTTGCAAGAAGTGACAGTTGCATCCTATATTTATAATTTTATATCGTATACCAGTTTGTATTTTTAATTTTATTTTCGTTCGATTTTCTATAGATGGCAGAAGTTGAAAGTAAAGTAAGTGAGGTCGGCTCATCTGAAAGAAAACCTACTTCTTCTTCACCTACAAATTCAGTTGAAACTAGTGAATGCCCAAAAAAAAGAAAATCTCTATAGTGTAGATCAACTGTTTGGGATCATTTTGAAAAGTTTAAAGTTGATAATGGAGGTGATAGAGCTAAGTGTAAATATTGTGGTCGTCAGTATAAAGCTGATTCACGATTGAATGGAACATCTTCATTGAATACTCATGTAAAGTAGTGTCCAAAAATACCTCGGAAAGTTGATAATGCTCAAAAGCAATTATGTTTACAAAAGGAGGGGCAAATTGATGGTGGGGTGCTATGGAAATTTGATCAAGAACTAGTTAGGAGGGCTTTAGTTGAGATGGTAATTGCGGAGGAATTACTTTTTAGCTTTGTTGAAAAGAAAGGCTTTAAGAAGTTTATGAGCATAGCCCAACCTCTATTTAATGTTCCTTCTCGTAGGACAATTACAAGGGATTGTTTTCAAGTTTACAATGAAGAGAAGCTTAAACTAATGAAAAACTTTAGAGAAGTAAAACCAAAAATATGCCTTACCACAGACACATGGACTTCGCTACAAAGAATTAACTATATGTGTTTGACGGGTCATTTTATTGATAGAGATTGGGTGTTGCATAAAAGAATACTAAATTTTTTCCCCATCTCTAGTCATAAAGGTGACGAAATGGCAAAAGTTATTGGTAATTGTTTGCTTGAATGGAAATTGGATAAGGTATTCACAGTTACTGTTGATAATGCTTCTTCGAATGATGTCATGGTCAAAGAATTATCTAAACAACTAGATATGTGGAAAACTAATTCGATAAGTGGTAAGCAGCTTCATGTGAGATGCATGGCTCACATACTTAATCTAATTGTGCAAGATAGTTTGAAAGAAATTGATAATTCTATAAAACGTGTTAGATACGCTGTGAGGTATGTGAGATCATCTCCGCAAAGGACCTTAAAGTTTAGGAATGTTGTGCACATCAAGAGGTAGAATGTAGTAAAACATTGTGTTTGGATGTTCCTACTAGGTGGAATTCCACCTACTTGATGTTGGAAACGGCGCAACACTTTGAGAAGGCCTTTGACAATCTTCATCTTTTTTATGATGGTTTTTCTGCTCATCTTTGTACGCATGTTGGTGAGGATGGGTCTATTGTAGGTCCATTTGAATGTGATGATTGGGTGAATGTGAGAAACGTAATAAAGTTTCTTTAAAGATTTCATGAGCTTACCGAAAAAGTTTCAGGTTCACGTTATGTCACTTCTAATTGTCATTTTGAGGATATATGTGAGCTTGATAGTCATTTGAAAGATTGTTTAGCTAGTGATGATACTAATTTGAGTAAGATGGTAGGGAGGATGAAAGAAAAGTTTAAGAAATATTGGGGTGAACCTGAAAAGATGAATAAAATGATATTCATTGCTTCTGTATTAGATCCTCATAACAAATTAGAATATGTTGGTTTTGCACTTGAGGTAATGTTCGGGCAGGAAATAGGGAAGAAATTAACTGCCGAAGTGGATGCTTATTTGAATTCTTTATTTGGGGAGTATCAAAAAATATATTCAAAAGGATGTTATCCTCAAGCAGCTCTATCTAAATCTACTTCATCTGATGACACATCTGATTCATCTTGTGGGAATGTAAGAACAAAATCTGTGAGAATAAAGCAATTATTGAAAAGGCAAAAGGAAGACTCTGGAAGTGGAGGTGCTAAATCTGAGTTAGAAAGATATATTGGTGAAGGACAAGAGCCATTGATTGATGATTCTGATAACTTTAACATCTTAGATTGGTGAAAAATTAATGCGCCTCGATTTCCTATTCTATCTGAGTTAGCTCGTGATGTATTGGCCATTCTAATTTCTAGTGTTGCATCAGAATGTGCATTTAGCACCGGTGGCCGCATTCTTTGATTCATTTAGGAGTTCATTGACTCCTCGGTTGGTGCAAAGTCTTGTTTGTGTTCATGATTGGTTTAGATGTGAGGGTACTCCTATTAATGTCGAAGAAGATTTGGAGTTTCTTGAGCAAATTGAACTTGGTAAGATTTTGTGTTTTATAAGTGTTTTAGTGAAAATGAATTTACTTTGTAAGTTTAAATAAATGACACACTTTATCAAATTTTATTTAGATATGGCAAAGAGAGGAAAAGAAACTTGCATTGTTGAAAGAGATACTAGCATTGTTGATGCATAATTTGAACAAGTGGTAAGTTTAACGATTTGCTTGTCTTATGATATCCTTTTTTTATTTATAATTAAATTTTTTTATTTAACTTGTGATCTTATCTTATTATGTAGGTTCAACTGGGTCCTTACTGCTTCCAAAGATCAAATTATCAAAGTAGATTGTTCCATTTCTTCCTTTTCCAGGAGGTGCTAATGCAGTTAAAAGCAATTAGGATGAGATATTTTAATGGCTGGTTTTGGCCTGCTGTTGTGTATTTGCTGGTTCACTGTTGTGTATTTGCTGGTTCATACTTCATAGAGAATATTTTGTTACTGCTTTAAGCCTTTAACAGTTTCTGTTATGCTGTTGTGTATTTTCTGGTTCATAGAGAATATTTTGTTACTGCTTTAAGCCTTTAACAGTTTCTTTTATGTTGTTGTGTATTTTGCTGGTTCATAGAGAATATTTTGTTACTGCTTTAAGCCTTTAACAGTTTATGTATGGAACGTGACTAATATGACAGGCCTGTGATCTCTTACTGCTTTACGCCTTTAACAGTTTAATGTCGTGCTATATATTGAGTCTACATCGGATATAAAAATCTTGAACCGTTTATAACCGAAAAACTAAACCGGAAATAACTGAACCGAACTTTGAATAAACCGCACCGAACCGTAAAAACTTTGGTTTGGTTTGGTTATTAAAATTAAAAATCGAAAACCGAATAAACCAAACCGAAATTATACAAAACCGAACCGAACCGACCGATGCCCACCCCTAGTAAATTTGACCAGTCTGGTCAGGGAGTGGAGAAATGAAATAATCAACAATCTCGAGCACGGGAAGTTGCCCAAAGACCCAAAGGCATCACGGGTGTTACGTGCTAAAGTTGCACGTTATAGCTTCAAAAGAGGCCAATTATATAGAAAATCCTTCCAAGGCCCGCTGGCTTGGTGCTTAGAAGCGTCAGAAGCTAATTATGTCATGAGAAAAGTCCACGAAAGGATATGCGGCAATCACTCGGGAACAGATTCTTTGGTGCTCAAGTTGGTACGAGCAGGATATTACTGGCCGCGTATGGAACAAGACGCGCAAGACTTTGTACAAAAATGTGATATGTGCGAATGCTACGCACCACTAGTACACCAACCGGTAGAACCCTTACATTTGGTTTTGTCCTCATGGCCATTCATGAAATGGTGGATGGACATTGTCGGATCGCTGCCACCGGCTCCCGAAAAGGTAAGGTTTCTTTTAATTCTGATTGACAATTTTTCTAAATGGGTGGAAGCATGTCCTTATCAGAAGATCGGAGAATGGGGTAAATATAATTTGCATGTTCGGAATACCCAAAGATATAGCATGCGACAATGGGCCACAATTTATCGGCACAAAAGTTACAATGTTCCTTGAAGATTTATAAATAAAGAGGATTGCATCTTCACCCTATCATCCGAGCGCAAACGGTCAAGCAGAGTCAATGAACAAAGTGATTATTCAAAACCTCAAGAAAAGGTTGGAAGCAGCAAAAGGCAAATGGCCCGAAGAATTTCCCAGAGTTCTATGGGCCTACTGAACAACGGCAAAATCGAGCACAGGAGCAACTCTTTTTTCCTTGTGTACGGTGTTGAAGCCTGAATCCCGAATCCCCATGGAAGTGGGTGAACCTACTTTGAGATATTTTCGGGAAGATGAAGTATCAAACAATGAAGCAATGTTAGTAAACTTGGAGTTGCTCAATGAACGCAGTGACTTGGCGCATGTAAGAATGGCAGCTCAAAAGCATAGAATGGAGTGGTATTATAATCGAAGAGCCAACTCCGTTATTTCAAAGTAGGAGACTTGGTCCTAAGGAAAGTAACTCAAAATACCCGGAAGCTCAATGCAGGGAAGCTATGTCCAACATGGGAAGGCCCCTATCAGGTTTTAGCTATCACTGGGAAAGATTCATTTGAGTCGGAGAACCAAAATGGAGAAAAGTTGCCCAACAATTAGAACGTAGCGCACTCAAAAGATATGGTTGCTGATGAACGTTATCTGATCAGAAAGTATGTGCTGCACTCTTTTTTCCTTAGTTCAGTTTTTGTCCCAATTGGGTTTTTCTGGCAAGCTTTTTAACGAGGCAGCAACAGAAAGCATACTACGAAGATAGCAGCAATAAGACCTTTAATAGCAAGGCACACAAGCAAAGATCCACTCGGGGATGTTTAAATAATCTTTTTCTCTATAGAAATTCATTAGTGGAATCTTCGAAGCTACAAGACTTCCAGTGTTCCAATTTGCACCCTTCGCATTCGAACACTAGGGGGAAATGATATGAGGATACCACAACATTGACTGCCACATCAATCGGCAACGAAATATGGAACTGCAATATTGACTGCCATGTCAACCGGAAAACAAAAATCCGAAAACAAAATGCATCATCGGGATCGGGGACTGCGCAGCCAGCCCCGTAGAAACAAGTTGTACAAGATAGCCACAAGTAATGGCAATTTCTTTTCAGCATAGAAAATGCTTATGTATTTTTTGAAAATATAAGGAATGAAATGAAATCCTTTTGTGTTTACCTTGTTTCTTATCTGAACGATGAATTAACTTTGTCATTTGAAAGTTAAACAAGTACTTCAAATGCTAGTGCCGTAATGAACAGGAGACGTCCTCTTCAAGAGCATCGTAAACATAAGAGGGCCCTCTCTTATAAAAACCCTCACGTTAAAGAGTTGGTTCCAGAAGAATCTATGCGCGGAATCAAAAATGCCATCGGCGAAAAATACACCCGAAGCCGCATATGAAAAGGACGCAAAAAGTAAACTTACGCAAATACTTATCAAAGTCCTCACATAGAAGGGCTGATACCCGGAGCCAAAAACGATTTCAGGGAGAATACACCAAAAAGTTTCACATAGTAAGACGCAATAAAGTCTGCGCAAAATTCTCAAATAAAATTCAAAGATTAAACACTTGCATGGATATTCAGACGAAAGTAAGACTCAAACGATATTTGAGCAAAAATATATCTTTATTTACAAGAACGTGCAAAAACGGTAAAATTAAAAAATAGGAAAAGAAAATAAAAGTTGACTGCAGTATCTCCGGAATCAGGAGGAAGAGAAGTGTCTGCATCCCTAAGAGAAATAGGTGGGTCCATCGTTGGCTCGACATTTTCATCGGTTTGGCCCTTGGCATCATCATCTTCCGATTCTCTTCAGTTCCTGAAAACTCGAAACCAGAACTAGAAGGGCCGGGTACATCATACCTCGACGGGAGTCCACTTTTAGCAGCTAACTCAAGCTCGCGTGCCTTAGCAATTTCAGCATCAAAATCAATGACACCAGCTTCGGCCTTTTCCAAGGTTTTTCTCCCCAAGTTGTACATGGCGTAAGTTTTTTCAATAGCGAGGGAAGCCTCTTGGTGCTTGAGTTCTTCTTTAAGTTGGGTTACCTCGGTAGAAAAGTTTTCCCGGATGAACCTAGCAGATCTGAGGCTGACGTCAAGGTCGCAGACAGTTGAACTAAAGAGCCTATTATGCTCGATAGTTTTCATGTACTTCTCTTCCAACTGGCCATGTTTCACCCTCACAGCAGCAAGCTCTTCGAATTCGGAGTCCAAGGCTGCTTCTAAGTCAGTCACTTTTTCGGCAGTAGCAGCCTCGCGCTCGATTGCAGCAAGAACGGCATCCCGGACTTCAACCCATTTGGCCTTGGCTTCATCAAATTTAATCCTCACCGGGACAATTTATTGGCTAAGGGTTATCACTTCTTCCTCGCTTTGCTGCAAATGAGCCTCCAAAACAACGGCCTTACTGGCTTTGGTTTTCAGTTTTGAGACACGGAGAACAGTTTGGTCCCGTTCCACCAAAAGCTGATTCCGTTCAGAAGTAAGTTCCTCCTTCTCACGAATCAACCTCTGAAGGCCCTCAGAAGCAAGAAAGTTGGCTTACAAAACAAGAAGAACTAAAACTTAAAATACATTCATATAAAAGTAAAAAAAAGTAACAAAGGAAGAAAGGAACGTACTGCTGCGGCTTTGTGCATGGCGTTGTTCAACAAACACTCTCTCGAGAGTGCTTGAATCTTTTCCCAATTTTTCTCTGAAGCTAGAGGCTTCAAATAATTTGCAAGTTCCACTGGCCGGGAGAGCAGGTTCCACCCGGTAGAGACCGAAAGGGCAACATTCCTCCTCCTTTGTGGATCTTCAGAAGGGCAGCATAATTTTTCCTCAAATTCCCATGAATTGGGGACTGTGGAAGAGGAACACCTTCTTCATGATCAGGTGCGATCAGTGGAGATGATGTAGCAGTTGCTGGTATTGATGAAGGTGGAGATGAAGTTGATGGTGAAGAGTGAGAAGCAGCTGCATCAAATGCAGTGCTGGTTGTTGGATGCTCGCCAACCAAATATGGCAAGGACCCGGTACTCAGTCTCGCAGTACGGAGCATAACAATTGGGGTCCGAAAATGGGAGTTGACATTTTCTACCAACTCAAACTCTCCCCAAAGTGCCGAGGTATCATCCTCGGTTGGTGTAACTCTCTGAACAAGTCGAGCATCCTGTTGAGATGATGAGGATTGTTGTCTTATATGTAGAGAAGCTTCATCATCACTAGCTTCTTCATCATCATCAATCATCACGGTGTTTATGACAGGCCCAGAAGGAGGACCAGTAACCATCGCCACTGGAGACGACTCGAGGGCATCAGTCTTTGCCCTCTTATTCTTTTCCCCGGCCGTGGAAGAACATCTTCTCTGTGGTTGTTTATCCTCCTGCTGGGGACTCCGTAAAGAAGTGTTTGCACCCAAAATAGGCTTGGAGATACCTGTTCGATTAAGTGCCTCCTGAAGCAGCCTCACCGCATCAATAGGATTAGCCAAGACGTCCTCCTCGCGGACAACAACAGAGCCTGCAGGTAGACCTAATTTTTGAACAAGTCAGAAGGGTTCAATCAAGTTTTCCATATACAAAACAAAAAAAATGAAAGCAAGGTAAGTTCAAATTACCATGATTTTTTGCCTTCCACCCGTATTTAAGGGCTAGTTCTTTCCACAAACGAGTTTCGGGCGTCGTGACGTCCAAAATCTTCTGAACCCACCGGTCCAAGCCTTTCCACCGTCGGTGGGACCCATCGAGTTATTGAAACATGCGAAGGATGAAGAGTCGATACGGCCATAGAAGAATATTTAGTGAAAGAAGATATATTAAATAAAGATCTTACGAGTGCGGTTCCAAGCATCCGGAAAGGATGAAACCGTTGTGGGAATGATATTACTGGTGGCAACTGTAGCGAACCGTTCCATCCACCCATGGTCGTTGTCATCATCCATGCTAGTCAATGGAGCATGGTTATCACATTTTCAAAGGTTTATCATAACCCCACGGAACATTTTGGGGGAGTAGAGATTCATCATATGAGCTAATGTTAGCTCTTCTCTAGTCTCCTGGCACAAGCGTCGAAGGCAGGAAACCGTCCTCCACACTGAAGGACTTACCTATGCCAAACACACCTAGTAGCAAAGGCAAAACTTCGCAATCACAGAATCAAGCTCTCCACTCAAAGAAGACGCACCCAAAGTAAAGGGATACGTGTAAAAGTATGTAAAACCTTCCTTGGGAAGGGTCACTTTCTCCGATAAATTAGGAGCAATGATATCTAGCTCATGGCAGCGGTAGTATTCATTCACAGCAGGAATACTGGAAGGACGAATAGAAGAATGGTACCTACTAACAGTCCATGTACGAGGGTTAGCAGAAGGGAATTTCTCTTCAAAGTCCTTTATGGTACTGAGTCTTCTTTGGATGATGGAACCCACCGTTGGAGGAGCAGAATCCTCGTCTTTGTTCTTGTTCTTTGAAGAACCGGCACGCTTGGAGGAAGAAGACATTGAACAAGAAGAAGGAAAAGGTTTTTGTTTGGAGAGAATTAGATGGAGAACAAAGATGCAAATCAGAAGCTCGAGAAATTATGAAATGCAAAGGAAAAAGAATGATGCATATAAGTAAAATTTTGACGGCTAAATTCATGGCCATGATTACCTCGATAATTGGCAAGGGTTGTGCTGAATCGTAGGATGACGCGTGTTTGGGGAATTAAATGCGGGGAGATATGCGTCTACTCAACCGTCAGAAGCCTTCAGAAGGAGTTATAGTAATTCCCGCCAAAAGAGTATTTCTACCAACTTCCCGGTAACACAAAAGTTATGTCACCGGAAAGCAGGAGGACTATTTGTATAAGGTGAAATATGATGTGACACGTGGTCATCTAAAGGAAAGACACGTGGAACCAAAGACGGGGATGGCCGAAGACCGAATGTAGTCATTCCACTTGTCACCAGAAGGGATAACGTTCATAAAGATGTATTAAATGCTCTACGTCCGGTAGCACTTAATAGGGAATATTCTGCAGCATTAAGAGCGACGGCCCGTTACAGAGGATTTGGCATTTATGTTCACCGTAATATCTTCATCAATGACCCTCATAATTGACATTAAAGGAGGGCATGATCCTAGGGCCTCCTTCCCTGACACAACTATAAATAGTGAGCTCAGTTATCATTGTAAGGGACACGAATTTTCTAGTTAAACTTACACTACATTCTATACAAAGCTTAATACAATTTTACTTTCCTGCTTTTTGATCTTATTAGTGCTGTGCCCTGAAACCTTGTTCCCGGAATTGTCATCTCTGTTGTTTCATCTATATTTTAAGGCTAAGTACTGTATATTTCTTCAATTATTGCATTATTTCAGGATCAAATTAGTTTACTTGTCTAAAAGTCACATATGAATTAAACTGTACCGTTTTACGGGTAAACACGTTTTACTCTTAAACCAGAAGAGAAGATTTTCAAACAAATTAGAAATCACTATCAAAGCCTTTTCCTTTCTGGGATTGTTTCACTGATATCTTATTGGATCACCGAATTAAATTCGGCCGCCTATTTTCTAATCATACCAAACTTTCCATTACTTATTGTGTATAATTAAAATTAAACCTTTTAAAACTATGTTCATCTCAATTATTTCACTTTCTATTCGATATTAAAACGATACAGTTAATTTTAATTTATTTCACATAAGAAGCGGTTTGCATTGGAATGTCTCATATATTATGTAAAATAATAACAAGATTTAATAATACATAAATAATAGATTACGTGCATTATATATTCCTTGAGTGTAATTTTATTACAAGAGCTTGTATTATAATTTTTTACCTTTTTATAATTATATATGGTGTAGGGAAAGGAAAAATAGAGGAGGGGACTACAAGGTGGAGAATCTAATCTTCACCGACAAAGTAAAAGTTCAGATAACCAACCAACTAAGCTACTAAGATTTTCATATACAATTCTCAAAGAAGATCTTGATTTAAAGGGCAAAGGATATAATAACACGGGTTGCGTACTCCTAGCACGCTCTTTACCAAAAATAATATTATTCTATCTTCGAACGATTACTGAATTGTTAATAAAAAAACTTGTTGTTCATAAGTCATAAATTTTTGAAATATTTGTGTGCGGGTAAAATCGAGCCCGCTGCTTGACTCTTCTTCCTGGTGAGCCAATCGGAGCAGGAACATGACCGTAGTGTATCGGAGTCAGAACGAAGAACCCCTCATATTAGGGCTCGGGCAAGGCACCTGCCCTCGGGGATATCGGGGCCATATCCTCGAGGGCCGATATGAAGATTGAAGACTTTGGAGAACATTACCAAGTAGCTGCGCACGACTAACAAAGGGTCGTGATGTCCGTCCCTAATCGGATATCACGGCGCGAAGCTCAGCTTGTATCGGTGATCGGCGAAATAAAAGATTTTTACCTTTTTTAGAATTGTACTTAGGGTAAAACTCTCCTACTATATAAAGGGGAAAAATTATTATTCATAGGCACAAATTGTACCACGCATATCAAGGCAATATACTCTTATTTTCTATATTATTCAAAGTTCTTATTTTTGTTCATCAGTTCTTCATTATCGTGAGCCCGGGACTGAAGGCAGGCATTTCATTAAGCTATTATTGAGCCCGGGATCACTCCCCTTAATTGGTTCGACAATTTATTACATCATTTATCTATTTTATCTAACATTATTTATCATTTATATTGAATTGATCCGCATATCCTTAAAATCACATATAAATTTAATTGTTATCCATTTTTTAGGGTAAACAGTTTGGGGCCCATCGTGGGGCTAAGAAAAATAGTGGCAATTTGATACAAATTTCCATAACACACTCTATTTTACACTTGTTCTTTGAACTTTTAGTTTCAGGTAAAATTAAAAATGTCAAACTCCCAAACTGCCCATTTGAACGTTGATACTGAGTTCGGCCACTGACCCCGAAAATAGCATTTGTGGGGGAGCCCGGTCGATAGCCCGGAGTGCATATGACGGCGAAGGTGATGGGATCAACTTGCTGGTGATCTTCGAAATGTTATAGGCTCAACAGGCAGCGATAGCCCAGTTGCAGAACCAAAGCCGCGCCCCCAGTAGAGTTAAGCCCGAACCATCCCGAAAAAACGCTCGCAGAAATGAACCGGCCACAGAAAGACCGGGTGAAGCAGAACCCGGGACCAACCGTGAGATAATAAAGATGCTTGAGGTACTGACAAAACGAGTGGAATTGGGAGAAAGGAAAATTGAAGCTAACGACACAAAAAGTTGAGACCTATAACTCCAAGGTCAATCAAATCCAAGAGCACTACCGTTACTGAAGGGCCTGGATTCCAAGAATCTATCCAAAAGCCTTTCCTTCCGAGCGCAGCTCCGAAGCCGATCCCAAAGAAGTTCAGTATGCCCGAAATTTCAAAGTATAATGTAACAACTGATCCAAATGAACATGTGACCTCCTACACGTGTGCCATCAAGGGCAACGACTTGGAAGATGATGAAATCGAATCCATTCTGCTGAAAAAGTTTGGAGAGACCTTGTTAAAAGGAGCTATGATATGGTATCACAACTTACCCCCTAATTTTATTGACTCGTTTGCTATGCTTGCAGATGCTTTTGTGAAAGCGCACACCAGGGCCATCAAGGTGGAGACCAGGAAGTCAGACCTTTTCAAAGTAAAGCAAAGTGATAACGAGATGCTCAGGGAATTCGTGTCGAGGTTTTAAATGGAACAGCGTGCGATGGGCCATTCAGGCATTCACCCAAGGACTCAACCCCCAAAGCTCATTGGCTTCGCAACAGTTGAAACAAAATTTTATAGAATACCCGGCGGTAACTTGGGCCGATGTCCATAACAGGTACCAATCAAAATTTAGGGTCGAAGAAGATCAGCTCAAGGCCCCTTCCGGGTTCGTTTATCCCTTCAGAACTAGTGACAGATCCAAAAGAGTCATCGATCATGAATTAAGATCGAATAGAGATCAGTATCAACCATATAATGGAGATTGAAGGGGTAAGGGGCCCGACGCAACCTTATGAGGAGTGAAAGAAGAAGCGATCGAGGTCATAATAACCAGGGACTCATGAGGAAAAAGGGTTTCGACAGACCCATCGGGTCTAAGGAGGCACTAAGATTATCGAAGTACAACTTCAGCTTCGACACTGCCGGTACCGCATCAGCCATCAGACGCGTAAAAGATACTAAGTGGCCTCGACCATTGCAATTTGATCCCGCCCAAAGGGACCCCAACCTAATCTGTAAGTATCATGTTACTCATAACCACATAACCGAAAACTGCCGACAACTGAGAGAAGAAGTAGCCCAGTTATTCAATAACGGACACCTCCGAGAAACTCTGAGTGATCGAGCCAAAAATCACTTCAGGAATAGGAACTCCAACAAGTAGATCGAGTAAGAGGAAACTCAGCACGTCATTAACATGATCATTGGTGGAGTTGACGTCCCCCTAGGGCTGATGTTAAAGCGCACTAAGGTTTCTATTACAAGGGAAAAACGGACTCGAGAATATGTACCAGAGGGATCCGTATCTTTCAACAACGAGGACGCTGAAGGCATCATGCAACCACCTAATGATGCACTGGTAATATCTGTACTCATAAATAAATCTCGAGTTAAGCGTATGTTAATTGATCCAGGTTCATCAGATCGAGGGTCGTGGAACAACAGGGTCTACAAGACCAAATAGTGCATACAGTCCGAGTTTTAAATGGATTTAACATGGCATGCGAGACTAGTAAAAGGGAGATAAGACCATCGGAACTGTTCAGGAAACAAAGTCCTACGTGATCGAAGGAGATATGAGATACAATGCTCTACTCGGAAGACCATGGATTCACAACATGAGGGCAGTACCCCCGACACTACATCAAGTGTTGTAATTCCCCACACCGGGAGGGATCAAGTCTATTTACGAAGAACAGTCGGCTGCAAAAGAAATGTTCAATGTCGATGAGATGAACCCAATATCCGCACTCTCCACATCAAAGAACTTGAGTTCGGCTACCAAGGAAGAAAGCAAATAGCAATCACCGACACCGGCCCCGACCAAACCAAAAAAGCAGGAGACATGCGAGGATGATGATTATAGAGTCCCTAGGTCGTTCATAGCCCCTTACGATTCTGATGCCACCAAGTCAACGGTTGAGGAGCTGGAGCAAGTGAGATTGATCGAGCACTTGCCCAATCGGAAGGTATACCTGGGCACGGGGCTAATTCCCGAGCTCAGGAAGAAACTCATTGAATTCTTTGTAGCTAAAATAGATTGTTTCGCTTGGTCCTACCTTGATATGATAGGGATCCCGCCAGAAATAACCACTCACAAGCTGAGCTTGGACCCCAAGTTCCACCCGATTAAACAAAAGAGAAGGCCTCAGTCCGAAATCAAGCACGCATTCATCAACGATGAGTCCCTGCAAGCAGAGGACCATTTGGGACATTTGCAGGAAATATTCAACATACTGAAGAAATACAATATGAAGCTGAACCTAGAGAAATGTGCATTTAGGGTCGGGGTCGGGAAGTTCCTCATATTCATGGTGTCCAACCGGGGAATCGAGATCAATCCCAACAAAATCAAAGCTATTGAAGACATCACCGTAGTAGACAATGTCAAGGCCGTTCAAAGGTTAACCAGGCGTATAGCCGCCCTGGGTCGGTTCATATCAAGGTCCTCCAATAAGAGCCATCGATTCTTCTCATTGTTGAAAAAGAAGAATAACTTTTGGTGGACCCTAGAGTGCCAGCAAGCTTTGGAAGAGCTCAAACGGTACCTTTCGAGTCCACATTTGCTTCATACTCCGAAGGCAGACGAGCAGTTGTACTTGTACATAGCGGTAGCCGAGAAAGCAGCAAGTGGAGTTTTAGCCCGGGAAGAGGAAGGTACACCATTTCCTATATATTATGCTAGCAGGATTCTAGGCGAGGCGGAAACAAGGTATCCTTACCTGGAAAAATTGGCGCTCGCTTTAAGCGCCTCCAGGAAGTTACAACCATATTTTCAATTCCATCTCATATGTGTTATAACGACTTACCCATTGAGGAACATAATGCACAAACCCGAGCTCTCGGGACGGTTAGCTAAATGGGCCATGGAAATTAGCGGGTACGATATCAAATATTAACCCCGAACTGCCATCAAATCTCAAATTTTGGCAGAGGCCGACTTCATGCCGGCCTTAATACCCGAAGTCGAAAAGGAATTATTGTTAAACTCAGGGACCTCCTCGAGGATCTGGACCCTCTTTACGGACGGTGCCTCGAATGCAAAGGGGTCCGCACTCTACATCATGTTGAAGCCACCCACGGGTAACGTAGTTAGCCAATCTATTAGAACTATGAAATTGACTAACAATGAGGCCAAGTATGAGGCCATGATTGCAGGTCTCGAATTGGCTAAGAGCCTGGGTGCCGAAGTGATCGAAGCTAAATATGAGTCCCTCCTTGTGGTAAATCAAGTCAATGGGACATTCGAAGTGAAAGAGGAACGAATGCGAAGATACTTGGATGAACTACAGGTAACGCTACATCGATTCAAGGAATGGACTCTACAACACGTGCCTCGAGATCAAAATAGAGAAGCTGATGCTGTGGCTAACTTGGGATCATCGGTTGATGACGATGAATTCAGCTCGAAAACAGTCATACAACTCATAAAATTGGTAGTGGAAGAAGGTCATGCCGAGATAAACTCGACAAGTTTAACCTGGGATTGGAGAAACAAGTATATAGATTACCTGAAGACCGGGAAGCTGCCCTCGGATCCCAAAGAATCGAGAACTCTACGCACAAAGGCAGCCAGGTTTAGCCAGTCTGAAGATAATACTTTGTTCAGAAGAACGTTCGATGGCCCACTCGCCATATGCTTGGGACCGGGAGACACCGAATATGTTTTGAGGGAAGTTTACGAAGGCACCTGCGGAAACCATTCAGGGGAAGAATCGTTGGTTAGTAAGATAATTTGAGCCGGCTATTACTGGATCGACATGGAGAAAGATGCGAGGGGTTCGTGCAAAAATGTGACGGCTGTAAAGACACGCACCAATGATCCATCAAGCGAGGGAGTTACTATACTCGGTCCTATCGCTCTGGCCGTTCATGAAGTGGGAAATGAAAATTGTTGGTCCCCTACCATGGTCACTCGGTAAGGCTCAATTTTATACTATTTATGACTAAATATTCTCTAAGTGGGTTGAAGCTCAAACGTTCGAGAAGGCCCGAGAAAAAGAAGTCATCGACTTCATTTGGGACCACATATTATGCCAGTTCGATATACTAGCTGAGATAGTATGTGATAACGGGAAATAGTTCATCAGCAACAAGGTCAGCAAATTTTTCGAGGACCATAAGATCAAGAAGATCTTGTCAACACCCTATCACCCTAGTGGGAACGGGCAGGCAGAGTCGACGAACAAAACAATCCATCAAAACCTTAAGAAAAGGTTGACCAATGACAAAGGGAAGTGGAAGGAAATCCTGCCCGAAGTCTTGTGGGCATATCGCATGACCTCAAAATCCAGCACCGGGGCCACCCCATTTTCGTTAGTCTATGGTACCGAAGCACTAATACCGATCGAGGTGGGAGAACTGAGCCTCAGGTTTCGATATGCAATCAAAGAATCAAATAGGGAGGCCATGAGAACGAACCTAGAACTACTGGATAAGAGGCACAAGGCCGCTCTAGTCCGGCAAGCCGCCCAAAAACAACAAATAGAAAGATATTACAATCGAAGAGTCAACCTCCGACACTTCAACATTGGGGACTTGGTCACAAAACACCCGAAACCCGAACGAAGGGAAGCTAGGACCGAACTAAGAAGGTCCATATCGACTCATCGGGATTACCGGTAAAGGTTCGTACAAACTCGACGCGGGAAATGGCACACAGATACCAAACAACTGGAACGTGACCCACTTAAAACAATACTTCTGCTAAGGTACGCCATTATTTGTTTTCTTTTATTTATTTTATTTTGGCTAACACTTGCAGGCAACAGCCAAAGGAGAATGTAACTGATTAGGCCTGAAAGCACGCGTTGCACTTTTTTCCCTTGAATCGGTTTCGTCCCAAATAGGTTTTCCGGTAAGGTTTTTAACGAGGTAACAATAAACCGTGCTAACTTAGAGTCAAAGAGGTTTTAAATCGGAATCAATGGTTGCATCCACAGGATTTGAGTCCACTCAAAGATCGACCTCGAATACTGGGGGCCATCACCCTCGGGACATGATTTTTATGATTTTTAGAGAGGAAGGAAACTCTGTGCTCGAACAGTCTAGACTCGCTGGTTAGGATTCATTGTAAGGGCCAAACGGTCAAATGACCTGTGCCTGCGTAGGTCTCACTGGCCGCAATACGAGCTTTTATAGAATCTTGTACGTTACGAACAAAAATAAAAGAAAGTTTCTACCTTGCCAACAAATATTTTTTGCTTCTTAAAAGTATCGAGCCCAAGGGCTATTCCTACCCAAGAACTATCGAGCCCAAGGGCCACCCCTATCCGAGCCCAAAGGGCTACCCCTACTTGGGGATTGCTGTCCTTGATAAGTTCAGATGGCTTGGGGTATCGAAACCCAGGGGCACAAAAGCTATTAGGCAGTGCCCAAACCTAAAAGGCTACAGCCACTCTAAAAACAGTTCGGAGACGTCTGAGGCCTGTAATCAAAACATAAGCCCTTCAAAAAAATTCCAAACATGTTCAAAGGTTACCCTCGGCAAATTATAGTCTAAAAACATTTAAATAAGCATCTTGGGGAAAGCTTCCGGTTACTCCGAGACCCCATAAGTTTCAAGCAAAACTTGCATCGACGACAAGTCTTGTTCGGACCTCCGAAAAATGACTTATTACTACGTTTATTCCGTGCTAAGGCATTTGAAATCTTTGCAATTGTAAAAAGGATCTTAAAGGTAACAGACTTGAAAATTGCCAAAAGGGAAAAAAACTTTATATATACATTCCAGAATGTCTTTACAAAGGCCAAACGAAAACGGCCTCAACAAAATAAATGTACAAGATGCAAAAAAAAAAAAAAGACAAAAATTCCTAAGGCACCTATGCTTGATCTTCACCAGAACTCGCCTCATCACTAGAGTCGTCGGAGCCTTCTTCATCTTCAGGTTCGTTGGAGCCCTCAGAGCCTTTTTCATCTTCAGGTTCGTTGGAGCCCTCAGAGCCTTTTTTATCCTCGAGTTCAGCCAGCTTCTTGGCCCCGACCTCAAGCCTTTTCGCCTCCTCAATCTCAGCCGACAGGTCGAAGCCTCGGGTATGGATCTCTTCGAGGGTCTCCTCTGAGATAGCCGCCTCACGTACTCAGCAGTAGTTTTCAGGCAAGCCTCGGCAGCTTCGACATCAGCCCTATACTAGGCCACAACCTCTTCAGCATCAGCCTTGGTTGCTTCTGACTTGGACCTCATTATTTCGAGCTCCTTGCCAAGGGCATCCTGTTCAGCAATGGCCGAGCCTAGTTGAGCTTGAAGGTCCTCGTTTTGTCAAGCCCGTGCATTGGCCTTCTATTTTGCCACTCAGAGTTGAACCTCTACCGATGCCAGTTGTGCCTAGGCAGTCTCCTTCTCTGAAGCCAGCCGGTCCATTTTGCCCTTTCAAACATCAGCCATGGCTTCGACCTCATTCATTTCAGCTCGGAGTTGGTCGATCAGGTCAATCTTCTGCCAAATCTGCGAGGTTTGGTCGTTAGTTGCCATGGCTAAGTCTTCATTGCTAAATTTGAAAACTTTTACCTTTTTGACCAAGTCGGCATGCACCTTTTGAGCCGCATCCAGCTCGGCCTGGAGATTCTTGACAACCTCTTCGTGTTGCTCGTTGAGAAGCTTATACATGTTTCTTTTCTTGGCAAGCTCCTTGCCCTCAGCCTCAAGCTGGTTAACCTCGGTCTAGTACCAAAGAAATCTTTCATGATGGAGTATCGAGGCCTACAAAAGGTTAAAAGAAAAAAGACATGAGAAATACCAAGGACTAAGTCAAAGGTCGAAAGAGCGTAATGATGCCTTACCCGATTCAATGCCTGCTGCGCCTCGTTGAACAGGCACGGTATGTCCACCTCGTTCATTTTCACCTGGTCTTCTTCAGCCTCCAGGCATCGAAGGTGGCTCTCTACTCCCACGGGAGCAGAAAGAACATGGGCATCCTCCGGAACAGTGATGATTATCGACCTCTTACGGCCAGGATCCGCACTCGGGGCGAGGGACTGGTTGACTAACTTTGGGCTCGATCTTAGCCCACCGATCTCTAAAGACGGATCCTTTCTCGGCACTTCCAGGCCGCCCAACCCGAAAAACTCTTCCAAGACATGTGATTCCACACTGTCAAAAAAGGAACGAAGGGATCGTCCACGCTATGAGCCCCTTTGCTAGATTTCTCTTTCCTTGCTTGGGCTTCTTCGAGCATAGACTCGATGTAAGAGGGCATCCCTGAGATCTTAATTATAACGGGCACTTCCTTCGGTGCAAAACCGACATCCTAGGAAGATTCACCCCGGGGATCCGCGTCGGCTTTCTAAGTTGGAGGGGGTCGGTCTCTCGAGTCTCCCTTTCGGATGCCTCCCAATCTCGGGGATAGGTGGTCGTCCCATAAGTTATGAAGATAGACTCATCCTCTGGCTCATCTCTAAGCCGGAAGAGGGAGCCGGAGGTAGGCGCACGGGAACTAGAGCCTCTCCTAGGCTTGCGTTTCTTTGGTTTCTTGGCTTCGGAGCTCGGGGAGCCCCAGGGTTTTCTTTTTCTCTTCTTGTTTCCCTATGTGGAAGAAACAGAGGGATCAATAGGCGGGGGCACATCTTCGTTCCCTTCCGAAGGCCTAAGTTCGACGGTCTTAGGCAAACCTACAATGATAAAGAGAAGCGATTAGTATAATAAGAGACGAAGACGTATTGATGACTATTCGGAAAGGGACCTTACCATGAGAACGGGATTCCCATCGACCCTTTGAGAGTCCGCGCCATGTGCGCTCGAAGTAGGACATCTGAGTACAGATGCCCTTGATCCACTCCTTTAACTGGAGGATCGCATTTGAAACATGAGCAACAGCTGCACTGTTACAAACATAAATGACAATATCAAAATAAAAGAAGAAGAAATTTTAATGAAGGAGTTGCAGTTACAAGACGTTTTCCATTCCTCAGGGAATGGCATGTATTCTGAGGGGATCAGATCCTCGGTCTTCACTCGGACGAAGCGTCCCTGCCAGCCAAGGTCTCGGTCTTCGTCGATCCTGGAGAAGGGGGCCTTCTGGCTCGACGTGTGAGCATGATCAATCCCCCTTGGAACATCCGGCGACTGTATAATTGGAGCAGGTGGTCGATCGTGAATCGATGAGATTCGGTCTTGTTACGAAGTAACGGAGGAGAGTCACGATCCTCCACATTGACTGATGGATTTTCCCGAGGCACACATCGTACCTCTTGCAAAAATCCAAGATGATTGGATCCATCGGGCCCAGCGTGAAAGGATAAGTGCAAAAACTTAAGTACCCCTTCATATGGCTAGTAATAGTGTCCTCGGGCCCGGGGACTACTACGTCCATGCCTTCCCAATCGTAGTCCTTACGGACTATAGGAAGAACATCTTCGATCATGGAACATATATATCTCGAGACCCCTTTGCCCCGGTCCTTTTTGTGCGAAGGTTTCTCGACTTTGAAGTCGTCAGTAATTGAGCAACCCCCGAGGATAAACGCTGACAATGGAGGATCGGGGGTTGGTTCGTTAACAGCCACAACCGGAGAAGCCGTTTCAAGGGCCACCACCTCGGGGGAAACCGCTTCAGTACCAGCAGCCGGCTGAGAAATGAAGAAGCAACTTGTTGAGGAATGGTTTTCAATGTTTTTGCCATTGTCATTTGAGAGAAAGTCTGAAAATTTGCAGAATAAACACGAAGTTTTGGAGAAATGGGTTTTGAAGATGAAGAATATGGTATGAAGATTTGAAGAAATTTTGGTAGAATCCGGAGATTGCTATAAAGATTAAAGAGCAGGGATGAGTTTTAAAGATTTGATGAAGGTTCTAATAATGGTTGATGGCTCGAAGATAGCGGTTTGATCAAAAGTAGAATAATGACAAAGGAAGGAAGCTTTTAAAGAGAAACAACTGACGCTCCGCATTCGAAGGCGACATACCGGTGAACGACACGTGTCCAAAGTCGAACGACGCGATTGATGGGACGCTTCGGCTCCCCGTCGAAACGTACAAAGGAAGGAACCGGAGTCATCTGTCGTTTCCCATCGTTTCGGCAAGCATACTCTTTGAAAAACGAGGGGACTATCTGTGTACGGATAAAATCAAGCCCGCTGCATGACTCGTCTTCCCGGTGAGCCAATTGGAGCAGCAACATGACCGTATTGTATCAGAGTCAGAATGAAGAACTCCTCGTATTAGGGCTCGGGCAAGGCACCTGCCCTCAGGGATATTTGGGTCATATCCTCGAGGACCGATTTGAAGATTGAAGACTTCGGAGAACATTTCCAAGTAGTTGCGCATGACTAGCAAAGGATCGTGATGTCCGTGCCTAACCGGATATCACAGCGCGAATCTCGGCTCATATCGGTGATTGGCGAAATGGAAGATTTTTATCTGTTTTAGAATTGTACTTAGGGTAAAACTCCCCTACTATATAAATGGGAAAGATTATTATTCATAGGCAAAGATTGTAACACGCATATCAAGGCAAATATATTCTTATTTTCACTGTTATTCAAAATTCTTACTTCCGTTCATTAGTTCTTCATTATCGTGAGCCCGGGATCGAAGGCAGGCATTTCATTGAAGCTATTACTAAGCCCGGGATCACTTCCCGTAATTGGTTCGACAATTTCTTACATCCTTTATCTGTTTAATCTAACATTATTTATCATTTGCATTGAATTAATCCGCATATCCATACAATCACATATAAATTCAATTGTTATCCATTTTTAAGATAAACAACAATAACACGTAGCATCACTAGACTTTTCGGGAAAAAATATAGACTTGATATTTGACTTAAATATCATAAAGATATAAAGAGAAGGAAAAGAAACAGTGGAAAAAACATACCTTAGTGGCTTAGTGCTAAAAATTGCTGGAACATGTTTAGTTTCAATAGTAAAGAGTAAGTTTGGGAATTACTTGCAGCTATTCCAAGGCCCAAGACAGGAGTGTATATAAAATCCCGAAAAAACTAATCAAACTGAAAATCGAATCAAACCAACCAAAGAAATTGTTACTTTATTGATTTAGTTTGGTTTGGTTTAAAATTATAAAAATCAAACAAATTTGATTTGATTTTGATTTAAATCAAAAAATAATCGAAAAAAATCGTATATATATATATATATATATATATTATACAAAGTTTTTAAAATTTTATGGTACATGTTAATCGTTTGCACTTTTATTCTAGTTATTTGTTATTATAATAATCTAATTGTTTGCTTTTACATTCTAGTTGTAGTTTTCTTTTGCTAAGTACAAAAAATCTATTTCATGTTAAAAATAATATATTTTTATTTGAGTCCTTAAAATTTTCATCACTTTTGGAGTCAATTATCATCAAAATATCTTGTTAAATGATAGATATCTCAAAGAACATTTGGTTTGATAATATAGTCGCGGAATATGTGTTTGATAGTGTATGTCTCATCTTAAAAATAAAACGATAAAAACCAAAAAACCTGCAAAAACTTATATAAACTGAATCGATAAAAAATGACTTAATTGGTTTGGTTTGGTTCTTTTAAAGAACCATGAACACCCCAAGCCCAAGACATGTTTCACTATTGTTAAACTTAAAATATAAATATATTTTATTTCTAAAAGTTTTTTCAATTTCGTTGGATACTTGATTTCTTTTATAAAAGTTAAAACTTATAATTATAATTTTTTTATTGAAACTTACGAATTTTATTTAAAAAGTCTATTCCTAATAATTGATGGAATTTTTGCCTATATATACTATAATATATATACTATATCGTATCTGATACATCAATACCTACTTATATCGCAATTGTGTTAAACTTGTATCTAATACATTAATCACAACTCTACACTTAAAATCAGATATAATATTTATTATAATTGTATTAGTATTGTCAAGTAATGTTTTAGGTATTGATGTATCAGATACAATTTAAATACAATTCTAAAATAGTTATGATACATTTATCAAACAATTACTGTAACTTCGTTTTTTTCAAGTTGCAATCTGAAATTTTACCTAAAACAACTCTAAACTTAACAAATTTTTCTCAAAATTGAGATATAAACTACAAGATATATTCTTCATTATTTGCAAGAACACCCCATCCAAACAAATCACAAATTCGTAAACTTCGAATATTGAATTCAAAGTTTTAAAACTTTTTAATTAATGGATATCAATGGATAACCCTTTGTTGCTGCAATTTTAGAGACAAAATTTTCGTCGTTTTCATCTGCATTGTGAGAGAAATACCAATTTTGGGTGATAAGTATGATGGAGAGAGAATGTGATGTGAAATCTTTTGAAAAATAGATGAAATTCAAACTTTTAGGAGGGGGTTAGTCAAGGAGAGAGAATGAGATGCTAATTTACGGTAAATTTTTCATAATTGATTATAATATAGCTAGGTAAAATTTTCATAATTCATTCAGTAAAGATTCGATGGACACCCCTAACTGGATAACTTCATTGACAACACGTAGGAGTTTACTAGTGAAAATAACACGCGCTAGCCAGTTTTCGGACTGGTAATTAAAAAATAATTAGTATTTGCAAAGTCATTGAAAAATAACTACTGTTTTGTTGAAACACAGAAAGTTTAGCAAAATATGTCCGATTATAGAGTTTCTGCGTATAAACTCAAGCATATTATGTTGGAACTCCAGCACACAGAAAGTTCCAGCATAATATGCTGTATTATGGAGACCATGCATATAAACTTCCAGCATATTATATTGGAACTCCAGCATATTATGCTGGAAATATCGTATGTAAAAAATTCGAACTCCAGCATATTACGCAAAAAATTTTTTTAGATTTTTAAGGGTAGTTTTGTTCAAATTTTATTTTTACATAAGAAATAATTAAATTTTAATTACATTTGAATACTATAGCTAATTTTTAATTACAATTATAAATCTGACTATGTTTGAATTTAACCCAGTTTACTATTTTGGACTTGAGGACATAGAAGTAATGAGCCCGGCCCACAGTCTGCCTACGAGTTCAAAATTTGAATTATTAAACACGGAGTGACTTTGCTCTGAGCCGCGAAGTACCGCCACTTCTTGGAAACCATGAAAAAATGGAACCGCCGGCGGTAAAATCACCGGTGAATTACCCGGCAAAATGTTTCAGTTATTCTCCAGCTATTACGCTCACAAATCGCCGCCAAATGCTTCTTCGGCGTCGCAAATTAAATTATGTTCGAACAGCTTCCCATGCTTTGGAATTCCCCCCAGTGATTAAGGAATGCGAAAATTGTGAAGTTAATGATGCAAGAGAGGGGAAAGGGGAGGAATGGGTACACTTTGTCGGCGTCGGAGGTTCTGGTTTGTCCGCCCTCGCTATGCTTGCTCTCAAACAAGTACTCTCTCTCTCTCTCTCTCTCTCTGTCACACTATTTATATTTGGTGAGAAGCTTAAATTTTGAAAAACACTTTTTAAATGTACTAGAAAAAGTTGTGACTTACCTGATATAGAGTTTCGGAAATGTGAATTTTATATGCTTGTGATTGTGAAATCGTGTTCGAATTGAGATTAGAGATAATGTAACTATAGTACTACAAAACCCTGTCTTATTTTGTGGACGGATGAAGTAACTTTCACTTTCACAATTAGCTGGTGACACCTCCCTAAACACTTAGAGATCACTTCGTTGGCTGCAAAAACAGTAATAATCTCGGTATAAAATTGCTCATAACTAGTCTAATACAACATTTGATTTACGACATACATTATTATTCAACAAATAACAATCCTTACATTACTATTCACTGCATAACAATATATGTAATATTACAGTTACAACGTAACTAGTATGTGAATCAAACTATCCTTTATTATTTGGACAATTGAATTAGTGAGCTGGTTGTTAGTGTAAGACAATTACTTTTCTTTGTTTCTTCCATTTTCATCTAATGTTCTTGTAGGTATAATAAAACTGCGCTAAATTTGAAATGCATTAGGGTTATGAGGTCAGTGGTTCTGATATAATGTGGAATAAAGCCATGGACGCATTGCAAGAAGCCGGTGCCCGAGTGTATATAGGCCATTCTGAGCTTAGTTTGAGAAAGCATAACGGTTCGATGCCTGATGCCCTTGTTGTGTCGAGTGCGATTTGTGGAGACAATGTGGAGATTTTATATGCCGAGTCCGTTGGAGTACCTGTGTGAGTACAGTGATCTTAATTTTTTTATTGTATTTCTGTTACTCAAGTTACACTTGAATTCAGATAGTAGACGCGGTGTTCTTTTCTGGTAGGTACAAGCGAGGAGCTTGGTTGGGCAGGATCACCGAAAGCTACAACCTCATTGCTGTCAGTGGGAGCCATGGTAATCTTATTTCTTTGGTATTTGCTGAGATATTAATACCCGACAAAATCTATTCTATGTCTGAGATTTGCTAAACATGGCCAAGTTCTGCTATCGTGAAAATATTCTCAATATTTGCTTGCATTACACGGAAGCCTGAAATGTGGCGAAATTTGGCTGAGGTGTGATATGCGTTGTACTAGCCATTTTCTCTTAGGTGAATCAGTTGTTTGAAAAGCATGTGTATTTTTTTGATAACCGTGGTATACGGGCCACCTTGCGCACACCTCGACTAATTCCACGGGTTACCTGCTATCCCCCACCAGCAACAGGTACCAGGTAACTCTGTCCATTAGGCTTGGACAGATAGGAAATCACATAGTGTTTTTTGCCTCCATTGGCAGGGGCGTTTCTGAATTAAGGGGTATGGATTCAAGTGAATGCTCCTCTCCTTAAACCATATATAACAATGTTATATTTCTTTAAAATTACTTAAATATATGTGCGTGCATCCATGCTTAAAGACTCCTATGGCGCAATAATTTTTGGGTGCACCTTTACAAGTGAAATTGACAGTTCAAATCCTACTTCGGACGTTCTTATTTTCGGCATGCAGTATCGATATATATGTGAACAACAACAACAACAACAACAACAACCCAGTAAAATCCTACAAGTGGAGTTTGGGGAGGATAGATTGTACGCAGACCTTACTCCTACTCCGGATCCGGGGTAGAGAGGCTGTTTCTGAAAGACCCTCGGCTCAAGAAGATGAAAATAAACAGTAGATCAGTGACAACAGCAAAAGCCAGAAAAATAATATCAACATCGTAAAAGACAGAAAATAGATGGAAAAGCAATAACAATAACCAGTAATAATGCCATAACCCTACATAAACCACTAACAACCCAAGGCGAAACATTTTCAGCCTAGCGACCCCGGTATAAAGTAGAAAAATGCTCGCCTACTGCGTAACTTATAATCCTAATGTTCGACCTACACACCTTCCTATCATGAGCCATGTCCTTGGAAATCTGAAGTCGCGCCATATCCTGCCTGGTCAGCTCACCCAAATACTTCTTAGGCAACTCTCTACCTCTTCTCGTACCTGCCAATGCCAACAGCTCACACCTCTTAACCGGGACATTTAGGCTTCTCCTCTGTACGTGATCGAACCATCTAAGCCTCGCTTCCCGCATCTTGTCGTCCATAGGAGCCACGCCAACTTCTCCCAAACATCTTCATTCTTATCCAGCCTAGTGTGTCCGCACATCCAGCTCAACATCCTCACTTCTGCCACTTTCATCTTCTGGATATAAGAATTCTTGGCTGCCCAACACTCAGCCTCATACAACATGGCCGGTCTAACCACCGCTCTATAGAACTTGCCTTTAAGTTTCGGTGGCATTTTCTTGTCACACAGGACTCCAGATGCTAACCTCCATTTCATCCACCCCACTCCTATACGGTGCATGACATACTCGTCTATCTCCCCATCCCTCTGGATAATTGACCCAAGGTTCTTGAAACTTCCTCTTGGGGATGACTTGTGAGTCCAAGCCTCACGTCTATGTCCGCTTCCGCCGACACATCGTTGAACTTACACTCCAGATATTCTGTCTTAATCCTACTTTACTTGAAACCTTTAGACTCAAGGGTCTGTCTCCAAACCTCCAGCCTCTCGTTAACACTGTCTCGCGTCTCATCAATTAGAACATCGATGTATATGTGAAAATTATTAAAATTTCAAAAAGAATATAATTTGGAACCTACAATTTCAAAAATGTAGTGGGTTCATTGTAAGAGACTAAACTTAAACCCGTCAAATGTAATTCTAGATCCACTAGTGCATCCATCATCTTGAAATCCTGGATCTGCCTCTGTCCACTGGGATTTAAACGTGAGACCTCATGTTTTCAACCAATTTCATCGGCCACTAGGTCACATCCTTGGGTGCAAAAGCATGTGTATTTTGTAATCCGGTTCAACTTCAGCATCCTTATTTACCAAACCGATCATTTTATGAGATCTTGACTAGAATTGCAATGTAATCTTGTACTTCTGAGAAAGCCTGAAATATGAGGAATTTCAGTAGTTCGCTTGTAGCACAAACCATTTCGCTTGTGTTAATCATCTCTCCTAAAACTTGAACCTTTTCTGCTTTATTGGCTTAGAGTTTTGATCTGTCGAAACACTTGAACCGGTTTTTATGCATACACAAGTGTCTTGCACAAGCATACGTGTGAAGAAGGATTCAAGGCAGAGAGTATCAGGAAGGGAGAAAAGCAACACCACTGACTGAAGGGATTATTCCGTGAAAGAAGACAAGAATTAGGCAACATTTGGAAGAAGAGAGATTTAGGCTCCTATACTGTCAGGTTACTAAAATCTGGAGTTCATGCCTGCTCTCTAATTTATGTAATTTGCAAAAACACCTAACAAACCATTATGTTATAAGCAAAAACATATCCAATTAGTAGGTAAAACTCATGCTGTGAGTGCATGGATAGAACTCGTAATGCCTGATCAGATGTTTGGCTTTGAACTGTATGATATCTATCAGCTGAGACTGATTCTGAAAGGCCTTTGGACCATTAATATTTTCTGTTATTTAGTCTGGTCAGAATGACTTTGACCTACTCATGATGCAGCCTTTTTTACCACCAAAATTCACTTCTCCTGCTTTTTGTTGACATATTCACCAATGCAGGGAAGAGTACCACAGCTAGTATGCTTGCCTATGTCTTAAATGCAATGGGGAATGATCTTACAGCTGTAATTGGGGCTTGGGTACCACAGGTAGGTTTACTCTGTCTCTTCCTCTTAGAAGTGATTTTGTGCTACTCTGCTTTCTGTGCAAAGTTTTTCTTGATATGCTCCTTGGAAGTTTGTCAATAGTGTTTGCCAAACGGTTTTTGTTCACATTAGAGCATTTGTATCCGGCTCTGAGATTTTTCATTTACACGCAAAACTTATTTTTGACTTAACTGCCTTCTGCAGCTTGCTGAAAGAAACATCATTTTTGGAACTGGTGGCAATTTTGTATTGGAGGTATCCAATGCTGTCACACCTTTTTTCTTGTGTCTTGTTATCTGCATGAGTTGGTTTTAGTTTGTAAAATTGTAGGATTCACTCAAGATTATCATAGTTTGTTATTCCTGCAAGTCTGATCTTTGTGTTTTTTTAATGCAGGCTGATGAGTATGACTGTTGCTTTCTTGGAGTAACACCTCGGATTGCTGTGGTAACAAATATAGATTGGGAACATGTAGACATGTTTCAAGATGAGGTCGGTGATTCACTGCTTATGGTGTTTACCAAATATGTAAATTTAATTTATTTTGTCTCTGGAAAATCACCAGATTTTTTCTATCTCAGGAAGCAGTTAAAACAATTTTCCGGAAGTTCATTGGGCAGATTAAGGTTGGAGGACACTTAATATTATGCGGTGATAGGTATGTAATGATAACTTCATTCCATAGTTGATATGTTTCATTGATTGAGTGGAATTAGCAACAAAGTTTTCTTGCTCAAACAGAAATTTGTTGAAGATTTTTCAACAAATGTTTTACTCACTCTTCATAGGAAACATCTCCTGAAGGAGGACAATCACTGTGCCATATTTCTTTTTATGCAGCTGCTACTACTTCATTGGTCATTGGCCTTTAGACACACTATCATGAAGATAGTAAGGGTCCTCACATTCTAAGCAGTGTTCACTGACTATGGTTTTTCTAGAATCATATGTCTTAACCAACTTGTGGATGCTGCATCTATGAGAATATGGAACAATAATTCACGACCAGAAAAGTGAACTTATTATGTTTGTCCTCTGATACATTGCTCGTTATATTGCTGAAGGTTTCATTTTTGTTTTATGAACTATTTTTTGGTGGCTTCTATTATCTTTAGTTATAGAACGCGCAATTTGATCTAATTCTTAGGCTAAAGGACATATTGAATTTTCATCTCTGATTTAGTTGCCAACAATTATTCTCTGATTTGGTGATTACAGTCTGGGTGCTTGCTCTTTGGTCAACAAAATGGGCTCAGACTCTGCTCCATGTTCAGTTCTTCGCAATGAGGCATTCCAGATTTCAACTTACGGAATTTCTAGTTGTAATGATTGGCATCCCTTATCAATATCCCCAAACTCTTCTGGTGGTAGTGACTATAAGCTGGTGAGTACATTTGTTCTTTAGCTCTGCCCTTCTAGAAGCACTTGTTTTAGGCTATGTTCGTTCATCTCCAATTTTGTTGTCAGATTATAGATTTGATTCTTTCATCACGTCCAGAGATGAAACATACTTGTTTCATGTAAAACTGGAATACATTAATTAGTTTTCGAAGTATCATTTGACAATAACATACAGGGAACTTGTGGATAGCTTATGACTAAGGAGGTGAAAATGCTTCGCATGTTCTACTCCTGCTTTGTACTTGAGGGCAACTCTATGCTGCATGATCGATAAATTCACTTTTCAAGAAAGTGAAAGAACAATTTACAGAAGCTTAACATAAAGTGCATATCATAACTTCTGTCTTCCTCTATGGTCTACAAATCTGTAGATTATTCTTTCTGAAAATAACTGGAGAGTCCAATTCAAAACAATTCCTGATTTCTGTTTCTGTTTCTGTTTCTTCAAAAGATTATGAGAGAATGCATCACCTCACAAAAGAAAGTGAACATTTGGGAAATAAGCTCCTTTCTTGCTCCCTCCATAAGGAAAAACCTATGCAATTTGGAGCACTATAAAGTCGGATTGAAGAGTTAATATATAGATTTTAACATACATTTAATTCTAACTTTATTTCTGTTGATGAATTTGAAGCCTTACAACTTTTGCATGTTGGACAATATTCTTGCAGATAGATAAAAAAAGTATATAACGGCATGGAGAATAAAGTTTTTGCTGTCTTCTATTTATACCTACCCCCTGTAGTTATTTGAAGTTACTGGCATCTGGAATACCTCTTATATTTGTGCATAGATTGTTGCTTAAAGATCTTATTTCCTTATTCAGTTTCACAAAGGACATCATATTGCGGACATCAGCCTACAAATTCCTGGAGTCCACAATGTTCTTAATTCATTAGCAGTAAGTAAACATTTTTATCTTTTTTATTTATTTAGTGTGAGTCGACATTTAAAAGTTGCAGACCTGTTCTCCTTCTTTTCTTTATATTTTTATTGTGATCTTTACTCAAATATTTTTGGCTATAAACAATGCCATTACAGCTAATCAATTTTGATTTTGTTCGAACTTAAATGGGCCCTAAAATGGAGAATAATTTGTTGGCTGCTCGTGATTATCTCATAGTTTAGGCATCTGTTTAGAAGAAAACATGTTTTAGCGTGCAAAGTTTCGTTCGTCCACTGCAAGTGAAGACAATTTTTGATGAGTTCTTTTGCTGCTCCGGACACCAACCTGCAGGTCATTGCAACTATCCATGCTCTGTTTGCGGATCAGAAAAAAATTCTTAGTTCCATGGCTTCTTTGCAGCTTCACTTGCAAAAATTTGAAGGTGTTTCCAGACGTTTTGAGAAGATAGGTACTGTACGCGGATGCCATATTTACGATGACTACGCTCACCATCCCACCGAGATTCAAGCCGTTCTTCAGGCAGCACGCCAGAGATTTCCATTTCAAGAACTTATAGTAATATTTCAGCCTCATACTTACAGGTATGTACTGAGAGCATGCTCCTTTCAAATTACAATTACATCGATTGCACAATGCTTGAAATTTTCACAATTTGCAGTCGTCTAGCAGCATTGAAAGATGACTTCGCTACTGCATTCACTAATGCGAATAGGGTAGTGATTACAGAGGTATAATCCCACTTTGAGTTGGTTATCAAAAAAAATAATCCCACTTTGAGTTGTAAAGCTACTTAAGTGATAATGTTTCTACTTTCCCCTTTCTTTTTCTCTTGGCAAATGAGATGTATTTTTTGCTTCTGCTGCTAGATTTATGCAGCTAGAGAAAGAAATCTTTGGAAGATCAGTGGAAGCGATCTTGCAATGTCTGTAGTTGGCCCACCATCTGAGTTTATCCCTTCCCTGGTATGGAACTCTCTGCAACTAAGAAAACTTCCTCACGGTTGTAAACGTTCTAGTTACCTCAAAATTTTTGTTGTCCCCTCCTTGTAGTCACTATTTATTTGGATATGAGAATAATTCAGTCTTTCAGCAAGTACTGAGTTCCCATTCTTAGGTCTAATTAATAAATGGAAAATTCCCTTTATGATGGTGGGAGACAGAGAGCTTCTCTTTCTCTAGATAACCATATTTATTGCCAATGTTTTAAGAATATCACATCCATTACAGGACTGGACTAGTTAGCTTCAGTGTTCAGTGGCAGCTTATGGTTCATCTTGGTTAAGTTAACCTTTCTTCTTATTTCCCCCTTTTTATGGTATAAATTTACCAGATACAAGTGCTGGAAATGCTGGTTGATCAGATATCCAAGGATCCCGATCCTGAAACTGTCGTCTTGACCTTAGGGGCAGGTGAACTTTCTGTTTTATACGACTCTGAAAACTCTTGTATAACAGCAGTACATTCTCTAGTTATAACAGTAGTCCATTGCCTAGGGAGGCCATTCTTCGCCAAGATGGAAAAGAAAAAAAAGAAAGAAAAAGAAATAAAGGAATAAGCAATAGAAAAAGGCACAAGAATCTTTGGCTGCTTATTTTGAGACTTGATTTTGATATCTACTTTCAGGAGACATAACTTCGGTGGGTCATAAACTACTACTTGAACTGCAGCAGAGATTGCTATAATATGCTTCTTTGCAAGATGGCAGCAAAATTTTCCGTTTCTGGGACATGAAGATGCTTATCTATCTATCTATATCTATATTCTATCTATATTATTATAAAAGCATGAATAAAATGTTGGATTACAAAAATAATTTTTTAATATTAAGCATAATAACTCACAATAAAAGGACATAATCGGAATTCTAGATATTAGCCTTGTAATCTTATTAGTTTTAGGACATAATACTACACGTTAGAAATCCTACATGATTACCTTTAGGAATCATATTAGTATTATTTTCGGGCATTAGATATATAATACTACATGTTAGCATGTAAACTTAATACTTTTAGGAGCATGTTAGATTTTCTATTAGTATAATTACTTTCCGGATGTGGACATATTTTTAGTCATATAATCTTATTACTTTTAGGATATACTTCTTAAAATATTTCTATTACAAATTTAACTTGAAAACGTGTTATATTGTCCAAATTCATTTAGAAACAGGAGATCCTATTATTATAAAAGTACGAATATAATAATGATAGACCAAAATAGCCCAAAAATATTTAACAGAAGAACTCAGAGGGAAACGACATAGTTGTAATAACTTTTTTTTTGGACTACAATAACTTCTATGTTAATTTTTTAAATTTTTAAGATTTTAAATTTAATACAATCTTGTCTATTGAATTCTTATTAAAAATATGTAAGAATGTTTGATAAAATCAATTTCATAAGAATCCTCATTGTTAGTAATAAAAACATTACCACTGTATAATATTCAATACCAAGAAAAAATAAAAGAGATGCCAGGACTACATAAAGCATTGAAATTGAGAAAAAAAATCCCCACGATAATATTTTATTATGTATATGTGAACTGCTTTCCTACTCGACTAATATTTTTTTGTTATTAATTTTTTGTATATTATAGAAAAATATACCAAATTATTCAGTACAACTAAGAAAATTTTTAAGAATATAAATGTGAGAAAAGAAAGAAAAAGGTTGGTAAGAGTCAATGCAACTAATGATTTTGCAAACATAAAGATCTAAAAGTGGAATGTCATATCGATCTTTTTACTCTTTGAAAATAAAATTTATGGTGGATAAAATTATAATTAAGGTTATATATTCAAACATGAGATGAACTAGTATTAAGAATCTAAATCAACAGAAAAATTATAGTTTATGTTAAAACCAACTAATCAAATCTTTCAATTAATTATTTAGCAAGAGAATCCAATTAAGTTATTTTTTAAATTTATCATATGAGAAAAATTATTTTTCAAGTTAAAAAAAATCTTAGGGTACATAAATATATTCCATAAAAAGAGTGTTAGAGATTAAAAAAATAGATCACAAAATAAAAAAGATTAGTATAATATTAAGAAGTCATACAAGTATTTGAGGAAGCACAATCAAAGCTAAATTCTGAACAAGAATAAGCTTTCAAGACTATATTATAAAAAGTCAATTATGGTATAGCGGGATTATCCTTTGTAAATGCTTTTGGCGGAATCGAAATAATATTCCTATATCATGTATTACTTACAAATGTCAGATCAAGAGGCATGATATTGTTAGCAATAAGAACAAGTGGTGTACCAACAACGATTTTATTATGAGGTCGTACAACTCACTTTAGATTTGATATACCTTTTCAAATATCTGATGTCACACCTCTTTTTTAACAAACTTCACTAAACCCTTTTAAATTGATAAAAAGGCTTAGTAAAACTCGAAAAGGGTTTTCAATTTTTGAAAGTGACAAAGATTGTATTCAAAAAGAAAACTCAGAGTCGCCACCTGGCAATTGATTCCGGTGTGCCAGGCCACCATTTTTAAAAAATATTTTTCCTTTTAAAAACTTGGACTCAAAGCTAAGTCGGTATCAGAGATTTGGGAAAGGGGGTTCATTTGACTCCGGGAGAAGGTGTTAGGCATTCCCCGAGTCCCGTGAAAGTCACAGTTGCGTACTTGATTTAGTTGGCTTTTTGAACATTCGAATTGAGATAAAAACAATTACAGAAAAGAAAAACAAACACACAGGAGGTTCGAGGTCGTTCCCACCTAATGAAAAGGAAAGGAAAATAAAACTAAAACTAAAAATACTACGAGTTTCACTTTAGGCCTCCAAATACAAATACTTCGGGGCATTTCCCGGAATGTAATATACACAAGTCCTTCGGGGTATTCCTCGGATAAATTTAACTAAGGGAACGGCCTCTCGCCTTACAATTATCAAAAGGTCCTAAAGCTTGCCTACTCGAGTGATGAAAATAAACAGGATTCTTTTCATGTTCCTTCTCCTTTTAACCTTTAATTTTCATGCATTTAGACCGAACCCAATCCTAAAGCATGTAATTTAATTAAGTACTAGCGAGCTCGATCTTTTCCCCATTCCCACGACCAAACAATCGTGTAAAATAATTCATGTAT
>MCJB01049622.1:26778-42133 GCA_002018475.1 Nicotiana obtusifolia
GGGGGGTGTGTTCTCTCTCTTCTTCTTCTTTTTAAGAAATTGATAACATCATTAAAAAAAAGGGTTCCAATCTTAAATAAAAACAACAGTTAAATACTCTTGAAAATTGAATAAGCGCTCTAAAATTGAATATGATTATTGTTTGTCTTGTTTGTCTTGTATTTTTGTGATTTCTCCATTTCGAATGAGCCTAATTGTTTGCAACTTCTTTTCTAGGCCGTGCAAAAGATCTCAAATGCATAATAATATTCAAAACTAAGCTACAAATGATAATTGTCTATAATTGTTAAGCATGTAAGGAGCTGTTAGTATTAAAGTAATAATGCAGAGATCTTTAATTCTTCTACTAAGTACTCTCAATTCTCATTAAATCCAATAATATAAGGCTATATATGGACCTACATGGATATGCCAACAACAATTATATTCCATTTTTCACTTGCAAGAGTGACACGAGCTGTAGCTAATCTGTAACATTTAAAACCAACCTTATAAGTCTTATAAGTCTTATAACTATATAGTGGTAATAATTTTAACTTTGAACTACCCCTTCATATATTATGTCGAAGATTTATTGGCTGATCTGTCTGAACAATTGAGCTGCTCTTTAGTCATAATAGAATTGACATTCGATGGTAACTATATATAGATACTTGGAAATTCTCCTGAATCTTTATGCAAATAGCCTACATAATGTATTGTTTATTTTTAGTCGGTATGTATAAATTATATATTAATTATATATATATAGTAATATGCCTATCTTACACGGATCACACATATATTATATATTCATTATTATTTTTAGTTAATGCGGTTAGGTGTACGGTTCTTCAGAATTCAAATTCTCTTGGATATTGGATTTTTTTTTAAACTTACCTCACTGCATTATACCACCGTACACTATTATCCCACCTCCAGAATGAGCATGATAATACACTAATACCACTGGATAGTGTTCTAACAGTGTACAGATTCTAATGCAGTAGGGCTGATTTTCATAAATATAATAATAGAAAGTACAATGATGGAGGGGGGCATCGACCTGACCTCCATATAGGGAAGGTGTACATCCTTGATCACCACATTTGATGACCAACTGCACTTAGATAGCTAAGGTGAGTTAGACCTATAGTGATGTAATGACTGTCGATCGTATAACATGGATCGACAGTCATATATACAAAAACGATGAGTAGTGACTTTAGGTCAACTATAAAAAAAAAGTACAAGTATTCCTAATTCTACTGGGTGAGTGTTCCTTCTCATACAATTGGTTCTATCTCTAAACAAATTATTGAAATCTTCTTCAGAATGTACTATATAGCAAAGAATAAAAATCTTCAATTTTGCTTTGGCTTTTGCGAGGAAAGCAAAATGAAAGATGACTATCAAGAGTATGCCGTATAGTAGTGGAGTGGCAATGGTATTCTCCGGTGCATAAAGGAGACTGGTAACAATGATGATTCTACATCTCCTTTGCTCCAGTGTAGTCATTTCCTTTTCAGTTTTTGGCTTATCTGCTCCTGTTAGCATCTTGTCCATTGAGTGATCTCCATTCCTGCAAAATTAGTACCGGAGTTATGGGGGAACTGGGAAGTGGGGAGTGCTGCAATTGGGTAAGCATTTTGCTGTCCAGGTATATTCTGAAATGATGTATTGCTGGGAGTAGATGCCGTCCTGTGTTACTGGTATTTACTGCATCCTTAACAATGTAACTAGCTGGTCTATCAAATTTGATTGCCCTGTTGCTATTGATATCAGTTCTTCTGTTCATCCTTCATTGAGGTACCAGCAGATTGGTGTTGCTGATCTGCAGTACTCCTGCACACTTAGCAAAAGGATTATGGAGGTAAAGGGGCAAAGGAGCTGCTGCAATTGGGAAACCTGCAGTATTTTTGCTTTATTGGGTTCTGAGTTCCTCAAAGATACTTGAGACAATTTAAGCATTAGCAGAGTCATGATTGTTAGAGATCAATTGTGATGGCCACCTGATTTGCTTAGATTTCCTGTGCCTAAAGGCTGGAAAGCCTTGAAGATCAAGACATAGCTGTCCCCTTAATTGAACAGGTAAGTCATGTTGATCACTGTAGTGAGTGGTGGTGTTCAGTTCATGACTCAATTTGGCAAGTGTATCAGCTGGACAGTTTGCCTCCCTCAAAATGTGTACATTTAAAGTCCTGGCAGTGTCGAATCAGTTTGATTATATCAGCTATAATCATACTGATAGTCCAGGGTGGGTTCGAGCTGCCATTTAACCACTGTACCAATAATTGTGAATCACTTTCCAGGTGAATTTCTGTATGCCCATTTTCAATGCACCAGTGCATACCAATATAAGCTGCCTCTGCTTCTGCTTGATTATGGGTAGCTTCTCCTAGTGGGCTTGCAATTGCATGGACAAGGTGTCCATGATGGTCCCTCACTATGATTCCTGCCCCTACTTTCCCCGGATTTCCTAATGCACTACCATCAATGTTGATTTTCGCATAACCTTGTGATGGCCTTTGCCAGATCACTTGCTGGGCGGTGAGCTGGATATTGGAGTTGCATTTATCTTTAATCGCTTGGTTCCTCAGAGCCTTTCATTTCTGAATTTTGAATTTTATAACTGAATATTTTACCAAAAAATAATTTATTACTTTCATATTGAAATAATGAACCTTGTTCATGTAGCTGTCTGCATTTTGACAGGTCAATTTGTTTGGCTGATATAATTAAGAAGGGGTGATAACAGGCTAAGCCAAGCTTGGTTGTGTAGTATTTGTTTGCGATATTACCCCATGGCATGCAATATAGCATGGATCGACTACGTATGAAAAAAAAATTTGCAAAAGACAAACGTGTATTTTAATTTTTGTAAAGGAATGAGGACTCATATCCCCATCCCCAATTTGTTTGAAATTGAGCGTAGTTATTATTATATCTGCGGTGTCTGAGTTAGCTTGTGCGGACCGAAGAGAAAAGGGGCTCGAAAATGAGATAAGCAAAGAGGTCAACCTCTTTCAAATATATTACTTGAATTGCAACTCAACTAATGTTACCTTCGGATAATAGCAATATTTATTTTTAGATTTCACGAGTATATCTTTTAGTTGACAAAGTAAACTTCTTTACCCAATTTTTTTTCGATAAGACTTTAAAAATTAGCTTTTTTTAAATTTTTTTTGATTTGTAAAAAATCAATTTTCGGCAGAGCATCTTGAACTGCTTCTCTCAAGGACCATTAAGGAAACCATAGTTATAGGAATATTAATCATAATCTTTGTCTCCATTTTGGTTGTTAATTGTTATATTTTCCAATCACACACCTAATGCTACATCTTTTTAAGGATTAAGGGACCTTGAAATTGACATTAAAAACTAATTGTCTGTTTATTGGCACAATTGGCCCCTCCACCTACATGAGTTTCTCTATTTTTACTGTCTCAAGAAGAAACTAAGAAACTTTCAATGTGTTTCTTTTTTATTACTTAACCACTGGAGGCCACTATTAATACTGCTAAAACTCCACCACCAATCATTATTTTTTGTATAATTTTATATTAGTACAAAACTTCTACCCCGTTGTATAATAGTTTTATTGTTTGATATATGTGGCGGAACCAAAAATTCTAAACAAAAAATTTTAAAAAATGTAAATTTGCACAGATAGTGAATGCACTTGTGTGTCAAGATATTCAATAATTTATATCTATACAAAACTTTTTTGTATACCTACTTGTATAGTGTATTTCTTCGACGAATGAGATATCGTGTTCAAACACTAGAGAAACTTAAAATAAGATAGTATAGTGTATCATATAAATTAAAAGTAATTTTTGTGTAACCTATAATTTACGAATTCGAGTCGTGAAAGCAGCCATTAATGCTTGCATTAGCATAGACTATTTACAACACATCCTTAGAATACGGTCTTTCTTCGAACACAGCCTAAATACGAGATGTTTTGTGCATCGGGCTGCCCTATATAAGCTAAAAGTCAACAGATTATGACAAATACTTTGAATAAGAAGCACTTCAATAATTAAAATTAGAGGAGAACTCAAAACTTAAAAATCACCCAGGTTTTAAATAATTGACATGCAATCTCAAGCTCAATATGTAGTTCTTTTTTTTTTTTAGAGATACGAAATACTAGTGCTACATATATATACACACAACAATTATAGTTTTTGGAATAATTAAAGTAGCCTCTCACATCAATCATAGTTGCAAAGTATAGCCGCTTATAAACTTGAGGATCGAAACAATATAATTCTGAATACAATATAAAATTTCACTGAGACCTACTAGGTAGAATTCATACACTACGGTTCCTTAACAAAAGACAAAAAATCAGGGACTTGGACCCGGCTCCAACTACAGTTCATGTACGATTCATATTAGATTTAACCGTCGACGGTCCATCCTGCTTTCTCTACGTTCTTGATAGCTTATTTTGTTTTAGTAGAATTTTGTAGGATACGTTTCGATCTTCTTCTTCATTACTTAGAAAAAGCGAGCTATCGATTCCGGTACAAGATACTATTATTATAGTTTGGACAATTAGACATCGAACCCGTAATTGCAGCTACCCAATTGGAAGATAATGCAAGACAATAAAGGGGTCATTAGACAGTAACTTACACGAAGAAAGACGCTAATCAATCAGAACTAAGAGAGGAAGGAGAAGCTAATGAGATTTTCGAGCCTGCAAGCAAACAAGCTTTATGGTATCTTTTCAAAAATATCTTTATATTTCTTGTTGAAAATACTATGAGTTAAATATAGCTACATCTGCGTTAATTGCAACGGGATACCATGATGTTATAACTTAATTTTTAACAAAATATAGAAAAGGAAAAAAGAATAAATAAAGAAATTAGATTCTACTGTATTTACTTTAATGATTGGCACCCAAATTATTAGACCTTTTGGAAGTGCCAATGGTTGTGATATGCTTTCAATAATTTAATTCGACTCGTGATTATTGAAAGAATAATTTGCTAATACTTTGAAAGAATAATTTGGAGTATGAATATATACGCCAAAATTTTTGTTATTTCTTTAATTGCAACTATTTATTTATTTTAGGTGCAAATTGTATAAGAAGTAAGCCGTCATCAAATTTTAATTCCTAACAGCTACAGAGATTAGTGCATGAGGCGGCTGATATCTTACTTGCTCCTTTTAATACTGTTTTGACGATATTTGTGAAAGAAAATGATTTCACCAATTAATGAAGGAACTATTTTGCTCCTTTGGTAATTTTTTTGTTTGGCTAAAAGAATTTTCACAATTTAAGTGAAGCAAATAGTGCTGGAAAATAATTTCTTTTTTTTTTCCCGGTTCAAGAAAACGTTTTCTTGCTTGCAAACATACCTAATTAATTTCTTATCAAAAATAGAAAAATAAACATATAAAGCTCCTCAACGAAAACGGAGGACTACTATTTCAACATTTTAAATATTTCCACTAAATTAAATCAAACTAAAAGGTGGTCATTCTTATCATATTCTTGACCTAGTAGTTAAAGCAAAAAGGGCCAAGGAGTTCAAAAAATAGAATTCCCTAATAATCCCTATAATGGCCTTTAGAGAGAAATATGAGTTTTCTGGTTTAGTTTTACATGTCTCTCTTTATATTCTTTTTGCTTTGGCTATCGTTTAAAGAATATCACTAGACTTTATCGTTGATATTAATCGCAGTTTCATTGAGATTCTCATCTCGACTCTCTCTATTTCATGTTTACCTTGCTTCATAAGGTAAAATATAAGATCTTTTTAGGTCTAGTATATGGTTAAATACTTACCCGGCTTAAAATATTTGGTGCATATAAATTTTTGCCTTAACATATAACTGTGTTTAAAAACAAAAAGTCAGAAATGCAAAAGCTAGGTTAAAAATAAAAAATTTCGAACCCATAATTTTCTTGTGTGTCCTTAAAGAATTTAATCTCCTTATTATTACCAATGTATTTAAATTAATTTCTCACAGAATAGAATAAAAAAACTATTTTTTAATAGCGGTAATGCAAATTATAGAACTTTAACGAACTCAAATTGCAAAGCAGAATTACACTTGACATCGACAAGCATGAGATTTTACGGCTCAAAACCTAGACAAATAGGCCACACGAAGAGAGTTATATCATTACTCCTAGAGCCTTCTAAATAGATACATTAGAATCTACTTAATTTTAAATTGTATTGATCATCACTGATTAACAAACAAACAATATTCCTTTCAATTTTAAGAAAAAGACCTTACTTTAACGTACTTTAATGTGCCAAAGACAGCTATTGTTTTGCTTTTTTTCACAATCAGAAGAATATTACGATAGTGATTTGAATAAATATGGGAAAAAAATAACATGAAAAGCATCTAGTGAATAAAAAGTTTATCATCAAAGGAAACAGACACGATCTCTTAATCCCCAAACGCAACAGCTCCTCCTAATTAAGACATCTTACCAATTGAAAAAGCAAGTTGAGCGATACTGATGGAAATTATAACATGAAAACCCTAATTGTTAATGTTAAGTGCTTTACATAATAACTTCTACTCCCTGTGTTTCAATTTATTTGGCATATTTTGATTAGATAGAGCTTAAGGAAAAAAGACATTCAAAATTTATAATTTAAATATAAAAAGATGTCATTCTCTCTTTAAACGAATTAATAAGAAAGTATCACGTAAAATTAAATGGAAGGAGTAATATATATCATGCAGGGACGGACGTTAGAGTGCGACATACGGATTCTGATGAAATCTAGTAACTTTTACTTAGATCTTATATTTGTATTTGAAATTTTATTAACTATATACACACTAACTATGAGTTCGACGATAAATTTAAAATCAATAAACTTCAAATTCTGATTACGCAAGTAAATCGTCGTATCGCTGCTCGTCACTTTGCAAAGGTGTAGCTTTGCAATTGCATATTTTTATCTGTCACCAGCTTTCCATCAATGCTTCTGAGGTGTGTGACAATAAGAAAACAACACTTAAAATCATAGTAATAAAACGTGAAAGTGAAATTATTAAAAAATCATGAAAAAAAATACGCACCGTCGAACTTCCATAATTATTTTGTAGACTATAGTCTATAGTGGAAGTGGAGGTCTTATTATACAACTATAGTTCTTATTTTTTGACATCTTTTGTGGAAAAAGCAGTATTCGTTCTTGCTAGAAGCATATCAGATATGAAACAAAAAGTTCCGAATAGATCTGATTGAAAATTCAGTCATGTGTCCTTTTATTACTAAAAAAAGATTGGGTCCCTGTTTTTCTTTTTTTGTTTTTAAAGAATGTTCACATTTTTCAATGATAAATTGGCTTCGAGATAAGATAATGATTAGAAGTTACGTATGCAATTTAGTAATCTTATGAATGTCTTGGCATACATAATCGATAATTGCACTAGAATTTTGAATTTACTAACCCTGAATTCTACAAATATAATCTACTAGGTTATGATTGTAAGTTGATTTGTAAATATTAAGTGAATTTTAAGATAAATACAAGATGTTGAATCCGTAAAGGAACTGTAACTCTATCCTACTAATGAATGTAGTGTAACGGTTCATTTAGGAATCAACGGTTCATATTTACATTCATATAGTCCCAAAAAAAGAAAAACATTCAAAATAATCCTACTAATGAATGTAGTGTTATAAAATAATAAGAGAAGAAAGAAGAATATTGCAGAGAAAAGTAGAGAGAGAATTCTTATTAATTTGGGATGATTTACAATGGAATAGAACCTCTATATTGATAAGGAAAAAGTGACTTAGCCATCAAGTAACAAAAATTAGAATCTCTCTAAAATATAGACATTCACCTTAAATACAATTCTATTTTTAACACTCCCCCGTGAAAAAAAATTTTAGTGAAGGAAGAAGAGTACACATGTTTAATAATACGCCTTCTGGTTACCTCGTTAAAAACCTTACATGAAAAACCCAGTGGGAAAAAAATCTTGTAACGGAAAAAGAGTACAAGGCATATTAACTCCCCCTGATGAGAGCATCAATTCACATACTTGAGCCTTCGCATTCCAATCTTGTGCATTAGCTTCTTGAAGGTTGACGTCGGCAAAGATTTGATGAATAAAACAGCCATATTAACTCCAATAAATATGTTGCACCTTGAAAATCCTTGCTATCACATTATCATGCTTATAGTTATAGCAAGATACAAATGTCACAAATTGCACTTACGTGTGGTACTTCATGACCGAGAATTCTATATGCTTTAAGCAATTTAAATCCTTCAGGGAATGTCATATAAGTTAAGTCATATAAGTTATATAAATAGACTTTAGAAAATATCAAGTTTTCATGTCATGTCAGACGCATAAGATAGATAAAAGTGATTCCACACACCAGTGGCTTTACACTTTTAGATGTTTGATCTGCAGGTCAAAAACTACATGTCTTTCATACGAAACCAATTCTACTTGAATTGTTTCTCCATACTTAAGATCCTCGTATATATATATATATATATATATATATATATATATTCAGCGTTATCATAAATGTAGTCGACGAGCATTTTATATTGGTTCCAACCTCATTTTTTCATAAAGGCATAACATAGAGATCTCTTCATTCAGGTACCTGAACCTCTCCTAAGATTGTATGAAGTGTTATGTCATGTGATCTTCTAGATTACTTGCCTCCTTATTATGATCATTTTGATCATTTTCTCATCATCTTTATCGAGAATTTTATTTGAAATCTATTTGTCTATACGCTTTAAGTTACCATAGACTTTGTCCTTCTAGGACTTATTCTAATGGGAGCATTTGTAGTGAGAATATAGTTGCTTTCTTTGGGTCAGCAAATGCGTGTGACATGCTTTGCGATATATTGCAGATGAATTATCTTTTTATGAACTTCAAATTTATATTATCTTATTCGAAGATCTAGATGTGCAAATGATAATTCATTCCACGTAACTTTTTATCCTGTCTCTCCCTCATGTTAGAAAAACTAACTTGCTTGCTCAACTTTGGCAACCCACCTTTACGCTATGGTGTTAATCAAAATATACATCGCACATCAATAAGAATAAGATGGAACTATTTGGTTCATAACCCTAATCCATTTGTGAGAGGAGAATATAATATACTTTCATATATAGTGTATATTAAACTCATACTGATAACTTTGTTCTCATGAGGCACTCAATAAATTACTAAATTAACTGTGATATAAACCAACTTATCAAGATGAATTGTCTTGAATAGAAAATCTGAAAATTACACTCTAAATTAAATTATTGAGTAAGTTATCTCGCAAACACCAAGTTGCGGGTTAATAATAATCGCACATGCAATTATCTTATAAAGGCATCTTATGTGGTACACATGGCAGGTGAATGAGCTCATATTCCCCTTTGATATTTCCAGTATTCATGGGATTCAATCCCAATTTTAATGGTCTATTAATTAATAAGAACAAAAAACACAAAAGAATTCGTAAAGAACTTTCTAGTTCTTTAATATTTACTCATATGAATTCTCTTTTATTTTTGCACATGATACTTAAATTAACATGGCTAAACTAATTATGCTAGCTGAATAAATTATCAATATTGATAAACTTCAAATTTACACTATAGCGTGTGCAATTATCAATAAACTCCAAGTTTATTATGACAAGAGTTTTTATATCAATAAACTTCTATTTTATTGTGTAATTCTTTTATTTGTGTAGTACAAACTGGAGAATAAAGCAGGTAGATTTTAACATACATATTACCCCGCTATAAGTTGTTGTAATAGAAAATATTAAATCTTTCCTTTATTTATAGTCTCAATATAACCAACCGCTTTCGCGAATACTTTAGAAACTAAATATGTTTCTTTGAGACTTTTACTACGATACAATACCTTATTGATAATCAATTTTATTTCTCCAAAATAGTGATAATTGGCTCTTCTAGAGCTCTCAATTTATTTTGTACTACCACATATTCATCAACATCCATATGGTGAATATCTCTTTTAAGGAGAAAGTTATACCATTATGGTCATGGTCAAAATCATTATAGACAAGATATGATGCTTTTATTACTATTGCCCTGTAATAATCACATTGCCATAATATTTTGGTGTACTATAGATACGCGATCAATGACCGTTCATGCCATAATAATGATATTATTTTCTTATTACATCTCAAACCTCATCCTAGAGGTGAGCGTGGTATATTCACTGCCACTAGTACATTTACATTCTCCCAAAAATGAATATGTCTTTATAAATCACATGTTGTCACATTTACATCATGAATGGACCATAATAATCTATATTTGCTTTACAAAATCTCATGTCAAATTGATGACAAACATTACTTTCAAGAGTGAAGGATTATTTTGAGAATCCTTATTGTTCTCATTACCACAATGATGATGATTATAATTTCATCTATTACCACGACCACATCTATTGATATTTTCACGGTAATAATTTTGTCTTCTTTCAGACTTAACACATATTGCTATCACATTCTCGTAAGGAAACGAGAATGAAGCAAATTCAATGGGACGGGGTTTCACTTCTTGTGCTCACAATCATACATGAATTTGATCATGGCAAGACATAGAAATTTTACCACTTCAGGTGGTTATAATTTCTTACAAACTCTATTAGAGTTATAATCAAAATTTATTGTCTTTGCTTGTATTTAAAATCAAATTATAAAAATTCAAGAATTTAAAAGAGAAAAATAAGATAAAATACTTACCTTAAATTTAAAACTTATTCCCGTAGGAAGTTCATGGTAACAATTGACAATCACTATGCTCAATATTACGTACAAATTGAGTACCATGAACGTATCCCTAAGCCTCTACGCAATTAGTTAAAGTCTCGTGCTGATAACTTGTTATAAAATAATTAGAGAAGAAGAAGAGTATTGCAGAGAAAAGTAGAGAGATAATTCTTATTAATTTGGAATAATTTACAATGGAACATAACCCTTATATTGTGACTTAGCCACCAAATAACAAATCTTAGAATCTTTCTAAAATATAAACATTCACCTTAAATACAATTCTATCTATAACATGTAGTTTATGTTATCATAATTTTAGTATTAACGTGTGTACAGCCAACATGACAGGGAAAGTGTGCAACTTGTCGAAAATCCGGCTTCTATTTAAGCAGTAGTAATAGTCAAGATCCTGTGAGATGGTGTTATTTTTTATACATTTGAATTACTCCTATTATGACATTTGAAGTCTAAAACTTTTAGATTGAAAAAGTCTTCTTTATGCGTGAGGTATTTACTCATCTGTTATTAAACAAGGAAATTGTTAGGCCAGAAAAATAGTATTGGTGAAAAATGAGATTGTGATATCGCATGATTAATTTGGTCCCTCTCGTCGGTATTATTTATCCATAAAATGATACAGTTGAATTTATACGTAGTTTATAGATAAATAAATTAATTTAATTCTGAAATAATAAAAAATCAAAGAGTTATGCAATACTTAGCATTAGGATATAGACGAAACAACAAAAGCAACAGTTCCGGGAACAGGATTTTCGGGTACAACAACAACGAAATCAAAAAGTAAGAAGATGAGATTGTATTGAGCTTTGGATAGAATGTACCGTAACTTTGCCAGAATATTCGTGTCCTTTACAATGACAATTGAGCTCACTATTTATAGATATGAAGGGGGTCCTAGGATTGTGCCCTTCTTTAATGTCAATTATGGAGGACATTGACGAAGATGTAACAGTGAACATAAATGCTAAATTCACATGGAATATTCCCTATTAAATGCTATCGGGCGAAGAACATTTATCATATCTTTATGAGCATTATTCTTTTCAGTGACAAACGAAACAGTTTCGATCTTCAGCCATCCTCCCGTCTGGGGTTCCACGTGTCCCTTTTTTGGATGGCCACGTGTCATAGCATATTTTATCCTATACAGATAGTCCCTCTGCTCTATGGTAACATAACTTTGAGTTACGGAAAAGTTGGTAGAAATACTCTTTTAGTGGGAATTACTATAATTCTCTCTGAAGGCTTCTGACGGTTGATTAGACGCACGTATCTCCGCATTTAATGCACCAAACACGCGTCACCCCATGATTCAATACAACTTTTGCCGGTTATCGAGGTAATCATGGCCATGAATTTCACGGTCAAAACTTTTACTAATACGTATCAACTTTCTCCCTTATACTTCATAATCTTTCAAGCTTCCCTTATCTAACTTGCATCTTGTTCTTCATCTTTTCTCTAATTCTCTTCCAACAAAAAACCTTCTCCTTCTTCCATACAATGACTTCTTCCTCAAAGCGTACCGGTTTTTCAAAGAGCAATTACAAGGCCAAAGACTCTGCTCCTCCAACAGTGGGCTCCATCATCCCTAGAAGTCTAATTACCGTAAAAGACTTTAAAGAGAAATTCCCTACTGCTATCTCTTGTACATGGGTCGTCAGTAGGTATCCTTCTTCCATACGTCCATCTAGCATTCCTGTTGTGAAGGAAGATTTCCGCTGCCATGACTTGGATTTTATTGCTCCTGATCTATCGGAGCGAGTCACCTAATCCAAGGAGGGTTTTACATATTTTTACACGTATCCCTTTACTTTGGGTGCGTTCTCTTTGAGCGGAGAGCTTGACTCCATGATTGCAGAGTTTTGCCTCCGCTACCAAGTGTGTTTGGCACAAGTAAGTCCTTCAATGTGGAGGACTGTTGCTTGCCTTCGGTGTTTGTACCAGGAGACTGGATAGGAGCTAACCTTAGCTCATATGATGAATCTCTATTCTCCTAAAATCTTCCGTGGGTGAATGATAAACCTCTGCAAGCATGGCCACCATGCTCTATTGTCTAGCATGGATGATGATAACGACCGTGGGTGGATGGAACGGTTTGTTACAGCTGTCACCAACGATATTATTCCGGTAACGGCTCTATCCATTCCGGCCGCTTGGAACCAAACTCGTAAGCCCTTTGTTTAATATTTACTTTTACTAAATATTTTTCTATAGCCGTATTGATCCTCCATCCTTCGCATGTTTCAGAAACCCGATGGATCCCACCGGTGGTTGAAGGTTTGGATCGGTGGGTAGAAAAGATCATGGATGTTATGACGCCCGAGACTCGATTGTGGAAAGAACTGGCCCCTAAATACGGGTGGAAGGCCATGAATCATGGTAATTCAAACTCACCTTGTTTCAATGTTTCATGTGAAGAACTTGTTTGATCCCTTCTAACATGTCTATGAAATTAGGTCTACCCGCGAGCTCTGTTGCTGTTCCCGAGGAGGATGTTTTGGCTGATTCTGCTGATGCAGCGAGGCTACTTTAGGAGGCGCTTACTCAAACAAGTGTCTCCGGGCCTGCTTCAGAAGCAAATGTTTCTTTACAGGGTCCCCGGCCGGAAGACAAACAACCAAAGAGAAGATGCTCCTCCGCAGCCGGGGAAAACAATAAGAGAGTGAGGACCGATTCCCGTGAGTCATCTCCGTTAGCGATGGTGACTGGCCCTCCTTCTGGGCGGTCATAGACACCGTGACGATCGACGATGATGTTGAAGCTAGTGATAAGGGAGCTTCTCTACATAGAAGACGTCGATCCTCATCATCTCAACAGGATGCTCGACCTGTTGAGACAGTTACACCAACCGAGGAAGATGCCTCAACACTTTGGGGAGAGTTTGATTTGGTAGATAATGTCAACTCCTGTTTTCAAGCCCCAATTGTTGTGCCTGATACTGCAAGGTTGAGTATCAGGTCCCTACCGTCTGTGGTTGGTGAGCATCCAACAACCAGCATTGCATTTGATAATGTAGCTGCTTCTCACTTTCCATCAGCTTCATCTCCATCTTCACAAATACCAGCAACTGCTACATCACTTCCATCTTCATCCACTCTTCCACCAGCAATTGCTACATCATCTCCACCAGCCGCACCTGACCATGAAGAAGGTGTTCCTCTTCCACAGTCCCAGTTCATGGGGATTTGGGGCAAAATTATGCTGCCCCTTTTGAAGATCCACAAAGGAGGAAGAATGTTACTCTTTCGGTCTCTACCGGATGTAACTTGCTATCTCGGCCGATGGAGCTTGGTAATTATCTTAAGCCTTTTGCTTCAAAGAAAGATTGGGAAAAGATTTAGGCACTCTCGGGAGAGTGTTTGTTGAACAACGACATGCACAACACCGCAGCGGTGGTTAGATTTGACGAAGCCAGGGCCAAATGGGATGAAGTCCATAACGTCGTTCTTGCTGCAACTGAACATGAGGCTGCTTCCACTGAAAGAGTGATTAACTTAGAGGCAGCTTTGAACTCCAAAATTGAAGAGCTTGCTTCTACGGGGGCGAACACGCCCAGCTAGATGAGAAGTGCAGAAAAACTAACGAGCATAATAGGCTTTTTAGTTCTACTGACCATGACCTTGATGTTAGCCTCAAATCTGCTAGATCTGCCCGGAAAAACCTTTCTGCCTAGGTAACCCAACTCAAAGAAGAACTGAAGCGCCGAGCGGTTTTCCCTCGTTGTTGAAAAAACTTACGCTATGTATAGCATGAGGAGAAAAACTTTGAAAGAGGCCAAAGCTGGTTCTGGAGACACTGTAGTTTAGCTTTTTCTTTTCTTTTTTCAATTCTTGTACCTGAGCCATTTTGACATGTTTTTGTAAATAAAAGCATTTTTTACGCAAGTATTGTTTGAGTCTTCCTTTCGTTTGATTATTCATGCAAGTCTTTAATCTTTGCATTTTCTTCCTTTTGTTTAAGAATTTTATGCAAGCTTTTTTGCGTCTTATCATGTGAAGACTTGGGTGTATTCTCCCCGAAAGAATTTTTGGCTCTAGGCATCAACCCTTTTTCGTGAAGGGTTTGATAAGTATTTGCGTAAATTTACTTTTTGCGTCCTTTCATATACGACTTGGGGTGTATCTTTCCCTGAAGGCATTTTGAATCCGGGCATAAATTCTTATGGAACCAACCCTTTAACGTGAGAGTTTTTATAAAAGAGGGCCCTCTTATATTTACGATGCTCTTGAAGAGGACGTCTCCTATTCATTACGGCACTAACATTTAAAGTACTGTTTAACTTTCAAATGACAAAGTTAATTTATCGTAAAGACAAGAAACAAGATAAAAATAAAAGAATTTCCTTTTATTCATTCTATTTTAAAAAAGTACATAAGCATTTGCTACACTGAAAAGAAATTGCCATTACTTGTGGTCAACTTGTACAACACGTTTCTATGGGGTTGGCCGCGCAGTCCTCGATCCTGATGATGCAATTATATTTTCGGTTTTTCATTTCCTGGTCGGCGTGGCAGTCATTGTTGCCGTATCCTCATATCGTCCCCCCCCCCCCCCCCC